>PVHY01015857.1:0-35080 GCA_004024945.1 Uropsilus gracilis
TTCCTTCCTTCCTTCCTTCCTTCCTTCCTTCTTTCCTTCTTTCCTTCTTTCTTTCTTTCTTTTTCTTTCTTTGTGAGGGTTCCCAGCTTTTCACACCTCCCGCCTCCATGCCCAAGCTAAGTAGAGTGGTGTCTTTGCCAATCCACTCACCTCCAGGCTCTTGGGAATGAAGATGGGAAGGATGGGTAAAGAGAAACCTGGATTGTAGGTGGCAGGGAAGGAATCTTGCTTGGAGTCGAGAGGAAGAGGGAAGAAAAGTAAACCTAGAGGCCACACACAGAGTAGAGAGGAAATGGGGAGAGGAGAGATGTTGTTTATAGTGTGGAGATTGGAGAGTTTTCTGGAAGGTTGGCAAAAGAATGGACCTGGAGATATTTTGGGGAGAAAGAGTTGAGCAAAGGCAATGGCATTTGGAGAAATCTAGCTGAGACTTAAGACCTGCCTGCTCTTTAATGTTCTCTGATAACTCCTTCTACCAGAGACTCATGTTGTTTTAGTCTGTTCCTTGGCATCAGCCTTAAGTTCCCTCATCAGCAATATCCAGCTGTATTCGTCCACAGGCATCAATCACATGGCCACATCCAGCCTAATAAAGGCCAGGAGAAACATTCTTTCTGAGCTAAATGTCTGCCAGGAAGAAGAAATTGAGTTTGGTGACCACCAGTTTCTGTCTTGAAAATATTGCATCCCAACTGCCCTATGTCCTAGTTCTCAGGAGAACCATATTTTCCTGTTACTGTGTCCAAATGCTGCATCTGCTGGGAGAAGACTGATCAGGATTTGTGGCTCTTCTTCTCTCCTCCCTGTGAGGAGGCTGCAGAGATATGGCAAAGGAGAATTTCAGCTCTTCCCATTTGACTCAAGAGAGCTGTTCCCATAAAGATCCAAAGCTGGCAGAATTATCGATGAGCTTAGAAAGTTCCAAGTCTGCTTTTTTTCACTGTTGGGTGTGTGTGTGTGAGTAGAATAGGGACCGCAAACTCTATACCTGTGAGGTTTAGACAGTTAAAATCGAAAGTGAAGTGGGCTGAGTGTGATAAAATGGAAAGTTCCAGAATGCCACA
This sequence comes from Uropsilus gracilis, assembly GCA_004024945.1. Taxonomy (NCBI): domain Eukaryota; kingdom Metazoa; phylum Chordata; class Mammalia; order Eulipotyphla; family Talpidae; genus Uropsilus; species Uropsilus gracilis. Next base: position 1,065 of record PVHY01015857.1, read on the forward strand.
GAGGGCAATCATTTCTCAGTCTCAGCAGAGTTTTGCATTGTGGGAAGGTGAACCTGATGGCAGATTGATTTTCTGAAGTTGGGAATATAGATTTTTATATAAAATCTGTGTTTTCAAATGTTGGCAGCTAATTCAAATAAAAATGGTACTACAGGTCAAACAAAATATATCTGGGGGTTCATGTAAACCTGAGAGCTGGCAGTGAGGTCTCCCAACACACACTGTGTGGTAGGAAAGTTCTATGATGGGCACAGCTGGTTGAGCCTGCACCTGGAGGCCTGGGGCTTGTCAGAGAAGCCACCAGAGCTCATAAGGAGGCTTTAGAGCAAACATGGCTTGGGGTCTCCTGATCTGCGCGTGTCTTCTTGTTACTTAGAAAGGTAATACATAGGCCTGGAAGACTGAAAAGACTGGGGAGAGTCAACTCTCCTTCCCACTCCACTTATGAGCCACAAAGAAAAGGGAGTCTGGGTTTTTGATTTTCCTTCACTATGTGGTGATGGGAGGCAATTAGCCCTCCTGGGTTTTAGAGAGTCTCAGAGTGGGGGTTTGCCTCTGAGGACATGTTCATGTCTCATCTGACTTTTGCTTGAGTTGTTGTACCCCTGGTCACCATAACATGCAATTCTCTACATTTCCCATGAGTCACTTACTCTGGGAGGGGCCTAAAGAGAGATGGAGAGGGAGGGGTCTGTGCCCAAACAAAAGGTCTTGCCCTCATGATGTCATTGCTGACAGGTTTCCATGATGCGTTGGGCTGGGTCAGGTGCAGGGGGAGGATGTAGAGAGGGCAGGCGTGGCCCTGGCTCCTGGAGAGCACCTGCCCCATCTAGAAGTGACACATAGCATTTCAGATACTCATGGGTGTTTTCAAGGCAATAAAGCAGCTAGAAGGTAAAGATGACTGCAAGCAGGGGTGACTTCTGGGTGACCTGGAGGACCCCTCCAACGAGTTGACATCAGACATGGCAAGAAGCAACCAGACATCTGAGCACATTTGGGAAAAGGCAGAGGCAACAGGAAGTGCAAAGGGAGAACAATGATCATATGTGCCAGGGACAAAAGAAATGCCAGTGTGGGCAAAGCAGAGTAGACAACTGGGGTAACGGATGGTAGTGAGGTCAGTGATAGTCAGGGAGCATGCAGAGGCTGGGAGATCCTGGTTTGGGATCTGAATTCTAGTCTACATGTAATGAGTTATCAGGGAAGCTGTGTCCTACCAGATTCTAAAATGTGCATGTTCACCACTATTGGGATAAGGTGTTTCATATGGACTGAACTGTGTTTTCCCATAATTCTTATGGTGAACCCCCCCTCCCCACGTGATGGCATTTGGCGGTGGGATGTTTGGGAGGTGATTAGGTTTAGATGAGTAAGAGTGGAGTTTTCATGATGGGATTATTGTCCTCACAGGAAGAAATAGCAGAGTTTGCTCTTTTCCTTTCTCCAGCATGTGAGTCCAGGAAGGAAAATGACCATTGACTAGAACCAACCCTGTTGACCTCTGGTCTTGGGTTTCTAGCCTTCAGAACTACGAGAAATACACTTCTGTTGTTTCACCCTCCTGGTCTCCAGTACTTTGCTAAGGCAGCCTGAGCTGACGACAGTTTAAGCGGGGTTGCATCAGCTGTCACTGGCTAAGAAAGCATTTCAGAGTTCAGCAGGTAAAAACCATCATCTACTTTGCTTATGTTTTGTGCTCCATGGCTTAGGTTGTGGGGTGGCCCAACAACTGGGGAGTTGTTTATTCCCAGTGAGGACAGGGGAAATCTGGTTGATATGGTCTCAGGTTATCCTGTGGACTGACCTGGGCAAGTCATATGACAGTTGGGTAGGATTCTGAGAAGGGGCATGGTGCCACTATGTTCTTCCAGTCAACACAACCCTCAGAGCCAGACCAGGTGACAAGGTGGGAAAACGGACACCACATCTCCATGGCAGGAATGACAGTGTGACATGGCCTTGGTATCAAGGTGGGAAAAGCATCACACACAACTTGGCCAAGACACTCCTGCAGGAGGCAAGACTAGAAGCCGGGAGTCCAGTAGGGGGCGCTCGTGGTTGTCTCAGACATTGATGTGACTGGGGCTTAACCTCTAGATTGAGGATCATCCTTTCTGTGACTGCTGTTTCTATTCCATGGTGACTGTCTCTGAAACAGCAGGTGGAAGAGGTAACGAACATCCTCTGGCTATGTCCTGGGTACCCAGCGCCATGATGGTTTAGTCTTTGCTGCACTTCTTTGTGGTGGGGATGATTGTCCTCATTTTGTGCGTAACTAGTCTGAAGCTCAGAGACATCAGGTAGCTTGTCCAAGGATGCCATCTGGTCCTCACTGGAGCCAGGAGCAGAGCCCAGGTAAATCTACATTGAAATTCAGCTCCCCTCTCCCGATAGATAACACATTCACTAGAGCCTGCTGATTAAAAGCACAGGCTGCAGAATCAAATGCCTACATCTGAATTCTGATTTGCTACTCAGAGACCCTGACTCACTGCCTCTCTGCCTTGGTTTTTTAATCTGTGAAATGGAGGTGAAGTTCTTATCTCTTAGGGTTATCATAAGGGCCAAATGAGTTGTTTCCTGAAGTGCTGGGAATTGTTTCTGGCATATGATAGACTAGCTAGGCTTTTGTTCACTAAATAACAGGAGAGAAAGTCACCTCCAGCCCTAGCATCCTGTTGTGCACGGACCCTTGTGTAAGTAGCCACACACTGATAAAGAATCAGGAGTTGTGGAACACATTACTCCTGGCAGATCTACTGAAGAGGACTGAGGTCCTGGCCTTTTTTCTTCATGGAAGTATAATACAGCATCCACACTGGGTAGAGGACAAGGGAAAAAGAATGGGTGAAATGAAAATGTGCTATGTTATTTAGGCTTTAGAGCGGGTGAATCTGCTGATCAGATATCTGTTTGATCATCTGATACTGTAATAGAACTGTGCTCTTGACCCTTGCTCACGGTCCCAAGCTTATCAATAAGGCATTCCACTGATCAGTCTCTGTGGTGCAAAGCTGGAAGCCATACATGTCTGTCACTGGCTTCCCAGGTATTCCTGGTCACTCCACATGATGCTTACATATTGTCCCAGGGTGACAAGGTATCCTGCATTTGTTTCACTCAAAAGGAGTCCTGTAATGTTGGTCTAGTATAGTCTTTTTTTTTTTTTTGTAAACTTTTTTCTTATTTATTTGTTTATTTATTTATATGTTCACATCTTTGTATTCCCTGGGGATCACCCACCACCTTTCCTCCCTGACCATTCCCTCCCATCCCCCCACCCCCAGTTGTGTTCTTTAGTTTGGTTGTTAGCTTGCTTGGACTCTTCCTCTGGCCTTTTGCTCATTTTTCCTATATCCCATATATTAGTGAAACCATCTGGTTTCTGTCTTTTTCTTTTTGAGTTGTTTCTGCTAATATGATTTCTTCTAGGTACATCCATGTTATCATAAATTTGTCAAATTTGTCTTTTTTAATTGATGAGTAATATTCCATTGTGTTTATCTACCACATCTTTTTCACCCAGTCATCTGTTTTGGGACATTTTGGTTGTTCCATGTCCCTGCAATTATTAATAGTGCTGCAGTAAACATCTAAGTATAGGTGTCCCTTTGTATAAGTATTGAGATCTCCTCTGGGTAGATCCCCAGAAGAGCAATTGTTGGGTCAAATGGTAGTTCCATTTTCAGTAGTTTGAGGGTCCTCCACACAGCCTTCCATAGTGGCTGGACCAGTTTACATTCCCACCTGGCAGTGTAAGAGTTCAGTACTTCCTTTTAGGGTTCATATCTGATGGATTGGTTTGCTCTGACTTGTACTGAGAAGCCACACTGCACATATGCCACCCCTTAGTCCAGCAGACACACCTCAGGCAGCAGAGGGACATTACTGGATGTAGTTGTCTTGGAACTTGGTTGATCTGCCTTTTCCATTCTCTCTGGTCAACCATCAGTAACTCTCAATTGCCCATGAATTAATTTTGAGCACTGAATGCAGCTCCACTCATCTCTGCTGCTTGGATGGGTTCCAGGAACAGGCAAAAGAGGTTCTGGAACAGAGGCAAAATTCCCTGATCCTTGTGTTGGCTAAGGAATGGTGACATTTTCAATTGTTGCAGCCATGGTGGTTTGAAGCTTGGCACTGAATGGGCAGAGATGGATCATAGAACTCGCTATCCTGCAATGTGAACTAGCCCCCACATCAAAGAATTATCCAACTCCAAAGGGCAATAGCTCAGAAGTTGAGAACCTTGGTCAAATGAACCTTGGTTCAATCTTGATAAGAGCAGGTTTTGAGATACTTGGGATCTCTTCTGAGATAGCTTCATTAGAAATCAACAAGCTTCAATGACCCTGCAAATTGTCTCTGCTCCCAGGTAAGGCTATTGGAACTGAATACCTCTCAAGGTTTCTTCTTTTAGTAGAAAATTCTACCGAGAGAGTGAGAGAGTTGGTGGGAGTCAAAAATCCATCAACTCTCATTTTACCAGTCATTTAGGAAAATAACTTTTCTCCTGCAGAAGAAATTACATGAATTATATTAAAATCGGTGCTAAGGTAATAAAATTACATGCTCAGGACTCTTCTAAAAAATTCTCTTTGTCTGGTAGGGTAATTTGAGTGTGGGGAAGACAATTTCCCTGGTGACCACACTTTCACATAAAGAGGGAACAGAGGAAATTGGCTCAGCCATGCTTTTGATGCAGGTACCACTCAGTGAGATTCTACCCCCTACCCCCGAATCTGCAGATTTAATCACAAGGCAAACTTCATGATGCCAACCTTGAGAAGAATGATTTGGGGTTTAAAATAAAACGCATATTTAAATAAAAGCTTCAAATCACCAAATGGATCATGGTGTCTAAGATAGTGACAAGCACCCTTGGACTTGAGCAGAAATGGACTCTGATGTCACACGAGCCGCTCTTGAGGCTTGAAAGGAAATGTATAGAAATACATGTGTGCTGAGAGGAACCTCTTTTGCTTCCAGTGTGCTGACAATTTTTAGCTCACAAGAAAAAAAAAAAGAACTTGCTTTATGTACGAGAAAATCGGAGTGACGGGGAAAGGGACATCTGTTCTTAAGATTTCCAGAGAAGGCTTTAGTTGTCAGAGGCAAATGGATGCATGCAATGTATGGATAGAGACTGTGAGGCTGGCATGGAATGGGGGTGCCCTTGAGGGAATCAAGAGGGGATAGACACCTGGTGTGCACACTCACTAATGTGAACTGTGGGGCTTGATCTTGCATAAAGGTGGTCTCAACCCAGGGTGGTGGGGGGCATTTTTGGTGGGAGAATGTTGTTGGCAGCTGGTGAGCTGAGGTTAGTACCATGCTAAACAGTGTACCCTCTCCAGAACAATCCCTGCAATGAAGACATATTTGATCCAAAATATCAAGAAAGCTAAGGTTGAAGAACCCTGGTTTAAAGCTTCTGTGACTTCATCTGTAAAAAGAAGGGAGGATCTGTCTGATTATTGCAATCTACCTGGTTGTTGTAATCATTAGAAACCATAATATGAAGGAAAACACTTTCTACCGGTGGTTGCCTTCACAGACTATTGAGATCTCTAGGGCATGCTCAAATTTTATTTCTCTACCTAATTTACCATAGCCACAGAACTCTTCCTAAAATGCAAATCTGTCCCTGCTGCTTCTCTCCTGAAAACCTGTTTGGGGCATTCCATTGATGCCCTTTATATATCCAGCTGATCTTCCCAGCCTCAGGTTTCAAACTTATCCTCCTGCTGTACATCCCTCCTCCACCCCATGCCCACCCCTGTCAGTAATATAATATGCTCTCTCCCACCTCTGTGCCTTTGCATCTGCTGCCATCTTTCCTGAAGCAGCTTGTGACATTCCCTCCATTTCAACTAGTCAGCTTCTATTTGTCATGATGATCTTGGTTTCCATGTCACCTTCACCAGGAAGTCTTCCCTGACTACTTCATGGGAGAGAAGGTGCTTTCCATGGTCCACAGTGTCTCTCCCTTCCCCTCTCCCAGGGCTTGTAATACAGTGACTGCCTTTGCAATTTTCCATCTCCTTCCCCAGACTGTATATTGACCGTTGAATTCTCAATGCTCCGTAAAGAACTTGATACAGTTGAGTAAATGTTTATATAATGAATGAAAAAATGAATTAATGAGATCTACGTGCATAGCTCATTTCAGAAGGAAACAACTCTTTTGATTTGGCTCCCTTCTTCTTTGAGTCATTCCGTCATGGCCAAGCTAATGAGCTGTGGTCCAAAGGGAGAAGATTGCAGAGAAGAGCATGACAAAGGGTCAAGACACTATTTAACCTTGACTAATAGCCTTGAAATAATCCAAAAGGGGAGTGCCCTTGCAGGAAAATAACCATTTTTTTGCCCTGAAAGTGAATTAGTTGCTCTTTTCTGGAAAGTATATTAGGGGATGTGAGAAATTGTGGAGTTGCCCATTATTCTGGAACTTGTACACGTGTGTTTGTGTGTCAGGCTATTTTTCATCATGAGTCCACCTATTTTTCATATTCTCTGCTGTGTGATTAGACTCTTGAAGGACAGAAATTATCGGTTTTGTCTCATCAGTGTTGGGCATCTAACCTATAGCTCATCAAAGTGCTGCATGAGAAACTTTCCAGGTGAAAGTCTCACCAGGTGATGTGCTGTGTTCCCATTTTACAGGTGAATAAACTATCTTCTCAAAGACTGGACCGTGTCCGCACAGCAAGTTTGCAACAGAACCAGGACTCCAAAAAAATTGACATAGCTTCATTGGAGACAAATTATAGAAACTGCACTGTCTTTAAATTTAGAAAACAAAGTTAGCTCCTGCCAGGGCTGTGAGGCATTTTGACGTCTTCTGAAAGCCACTGTTCCCATCCAATTTTATTCTTCAAGTAGGAAGTTAAAGCTCGCAGGGACACGCTGGTGCGTCTCCCCTTCCATTTATCAGTATTTTTGCCTGTCATTATACCCATGGCCTAGTTTCCTTGGGCTCTTTAGATGTCAACGAGCGTGTAACACTAGGCATTGTCCTTGAAACTTTTTGAAGTTCTTTTAGGCATTATGAACAAGGTCTTAAACTCCAGCTGAGTGCCACCGACTCATTTGGCTCTGCTCTATTTCCTTAAGAAAGTTAAAGGATGCTGCTGTCATCTTCCCAAACAGAAACTGATAAAGGAATGTTACCCCTCCTGCTGAGAAGTCCCCCCTCCTTCCCTTTCTTGGAGGCAGCAGAGAAATGGCTAAAATTGGCATGTATTGAACAGGAAGCTGCTGTCTTCTAAGGCATGGGAAGCAAGCAGATAGCTTTGGATGGGGGCATGACCTGGAGGAAGATGAGCACAGTGATGCTGAGCTTGTGGGGGAAAGGAATAAAGTTGTACCTTCTAACTCCAAGCTGCGCTAGAGGGGGAGGTGGCTCACCTGAGCATCCGTATCCCCTGTGTATTTTGATCCAGATTTTGATCCAGATCTCCAGTTGTGATCTGGTTTGAAAGGGGATCTGGGTTTGTGTTTTTTTTTCTCCTGCTCCAGGATTTATCTCACCACTCCTTCAAGTCTCAGCAGACTCCCTTGAAGCTGTTTGGCAGGGTTGGGGAGGGACCAGGGAGAGAGTTTAGCATCCAGGTTTGGAAGGGAGTGTGTTGTGCTGAGGGCTTGCTCCTGAGGGGGCGGAGTGGGCTTGTGTAGCCTAATTTTAGCAACTCCAAGAAGACTCACTCAAGCCCCAAAATATCACCCCTTCGGATTTCAGAAATGTCAGATTCAGCATCCATCCCTATGTGTCCATCACATCTTTCTACAACTTCCTGAGAGGGGGCAGTGCATTAAGTCTGTAACAGTTCCATGTGGGGGGTTGTCTCTGACCATCTTTCTCCTCACTGTGGATTGGGGGTTCTGGGGTGAGGAATGGGAGCCAGAAACGATCAGAAATTGACTGCTACTGCTTGTGGCCATTGGAAGCTCTTTCAGTTGGTTCTGTGTCTTTTTTAGAGAAGAAGATATAACCAGCAATTTTGTCTCAACATGTTGGGGGTGATGTGAAGTAGGCCTTTTAACATTTATCTTGTTAAAAATGGGGATCCTGGAGATAGTCATTCAACCTGCAGTCACATCCTAGCTGTTCCATTTGTGAGCTTTGTGACCTTGGATAGTTTACTGGCCCCCTTAGGATTTCAGTTTTTTCATCTGTAAGTCCAAGAACTGACACCACAAGTTTATTTGAATGATTAAGTTAGAAATACAGCTGACCCTTGAACTATACAGTCCACTCATTCATGGGTAGGCTGATACTTGAGTGTTCCTATATTCAGATGCTGCAAGATCTGGCATTGATAATTGCAGTGTAAGTACTTCAAATGTATTTTCTCAATAACATTTTGCTTTCTTAGGTTCTTTTATTGTAAGAATATGGTATGTAGTACACAAAAATATACAAAATATATGTTAATTGACTATCTTAACAGAATTCTAGTTAACACCAGCCTAAGTAGTACCAAAGTTTTGGGGGAGTTGAAGGGTGGAGTTTTCATCTGTGAGGCGGGCTTGGTGCCCTTAAGCTTAACATGGTACCAAAGTCAACTGTGCACATAGTGACACAACCTTTCTATTCTAGCGTCTGAACATATTTGTGAAAAAGTCATTATTACACCACTAGGATGAGAGTGCATTGAAGAGAGCTAGGAATCAACTGCAAGTTCCCAATAGCTAAAGCTGGAACACTCTGAAAAACAACATTGATTAGCACTGGGTTACAATTCAAAGTATGACATAAATGCTGCATTCATCAGTGATATAAAGGAATGATATAAAAGGAAATAAATGGGGAAAAGAGATAAATTTGTGGTGCAGAAGATTTTAAAGTAGTTGATGTAGAATCTCTGATTTCAAGGAGGATCATAGCTGCTTCCTCCTTAAGTATGGATTGCATAAAATGATCTTCCTCCTAGAAGACAATATAAGAAAGGAGAGAAAAAAGAGTAATTGCACACTGGAGAAAGCTGACAGATCCAGTCTCTTGTCAGGTGATCATGATAAAATCAAAAGTGATAAGTCATTGATACGTTGGTTCAATAAGTCGTTCAATAAGTCAATAAGTTATTCAATAAGTCATACAAATTGGTGTGATAAAAAATAACAGTTTATCTCCGTGGTCTTCCTTCTCCAATCCTATAACTCCAACGTAGTCATGAAAAGGATCAGACATATTCCAATAGAGGTCAGTTTCCTAAAACACTTTACTAGGTCATGAAAAAAAACAAGGAAATGTGTGAAAAGTCATTGTAGCTGGGAGTAATGTAGGGAGGCATCATTCAAATGAGATGTATGATCCTGGATGGAATCCTGAAACAGAAAAAAGACAATAGGTAAACAGTAAGGACATCTGAATAAACCATGGACTTAAGTTAATGATAAGGTATCAATCTTGGTTCATTAATTGCATTAAATTACCAAGCGAACCGAAGATGTTAATAATAGGGGACACCAGGCATTTGGGTGTATGAGAATTCGTTGTGCCGTTATCTCAAATTTTGGGTGATTTTAAAAGTGTTCTAAAAAATCTATTTTTAAAAAGTTGTTGTTGTTAATGATATTCATTTTCTTGGCTGTGAACATTTTATGGCTTCCAGGAAGACCTATTAAGTCCAGGGTATCAGTCCCAGTTGCTTCTGCATTTATGAATGATAAGACCTTGTCTTTTTGGTTGTGTAGATGTAGCTTCTCCACAGTGATCTGGTCATCTACACACTCACTTTGGGATATATGATCTTTACTCCAAAAGTGATAATCTAGTAACACAACAGAGTGCGTGTCCTCTAAGGAAAACTGCCTAGATAAACTGTCCCATTGCAGGCAAAGTTGATTATTTTTTCCCCCTCTGCCAACACTGACCAATACTTTGGTTGAATCACTCACCAGTTTGGACTTTTTTTTTTTTGAGACTAGATGTTGCTATGTTGCCTGGGGTAGTACTGAACCTATGAACTCAAGTGATTTCTAGCCTCAGCCTCCCAGGTAGCTGGGATTACAGGTGCATGCCTCCATGCCCAGTTATTTTTTTGAGACTAGGTCTCACTATGTTGTCTGGGGTAGTCTCAAACCTGTGGACCCAAGTGATTCCTAGCCCCCGCCTCCCAAATAGCTGGGATTAAAGGTGTTTGCCACCGCGTTCAGCTGGACTTTTGTTATTAATCTTCTCTACCCATCTGTGACCTCCTCAATGGAAGAGGTTTTTTTTTTATTTACATTTGCAATTCCTGGATTTAATCCTTTGCCTGGCATAGATGACTCAAAAACTGGTGTTTGAGTGGGGGATCAGTTGACACTAGCAATATTAAAGTTCAGTTTGATCACCTGTGCCAGATGAGATGACATGAAGGACTGACTATATTTCCAAAGATGGCTACAGCCATCCATGTTCTCCACACCACATGCTCCTCTTTCAACATGACTTTTATGTTTTTCTGAGAGCATGGTGAGGTCTAGGTCCCTTTCCCTTGAAATGGGCTTTGTTGACAGCCATGACCGGTAGCTTATGGCCAATGTGAGTTAAGTGGTTTCTGAGGTTGTACTGTAATTTCATGTACTTCCCTGTCTTTTTCATTTAGAATAGCTACTCGTGGAGCCCAGCCAGTATGCTGTGATCATGTCCAAGCATGGATATGGTGAAATACTGGTGGAGAGGAACTGAAGCCCTGGTTCACATCTTCACTTGAGCTTCAGCTCCACTGATGGCTGCCATCTTGGGAATAGATTCTGCAGTCAAGTTATTTCAGATGATACCATATGGAACAGAGATGAACCATCTTCCTGCTCTGCATGAGATCCACGAGCCTAGTAAAGGATGATTGTTTTAAGTCACTATGTTTTGGAGTGTGTTATGTAGGGATAGCCTGTTTTGGAGTGTGTTATGTAGGGACAGTCAGCAGATATAGGTGAATGAAGTCCCAAGGTGATTGAAAATAAGACTTGTGAGCTATTTTACCTTTCTACTTAATTTGTGCAAAAAAAAATCTGTGACTGGGGTTTCTTACCATGGCAAACTACTGAGAGACAGGCCCACATTTGGAAGCAATTGTCCTTTAGGATCTCAAAATGATAAATTAATGAAGAATTAATCAATAAGCTATTTAGTAATTATTTGAATCATTGTTGTCCAAGTCCCTTGCTAAGTGGTAGTAGATATCTGTGAATGAGCTAGACATGGTCTTCTATTTTCATGAAGCTTGGTGTTGTACTGAGAAGACTAAAAGAGCAATCACAGTTAATTGAAATTACTAATTAATTCAATCTCTGTGGCTGAAAGAACTGAAGAGTTTCTCCAAGTAACTGAGGCTCATAAGCACTGTGACTCCCTTGCATGACTTAGGTTTCCCTAGAACAAAGTGGTTAAAAAGGTTCAGAGCAATTTGCTTTTCTGAGGGATGCTTTTGGGTTCCCAGCACCAGGTTATACAGCAGATGCTGCTGCCTCCTGGCCAGAGTCCACTGATGCATGGGCAGATAGCTGACTTAGGTTGAACCAATTACACTTTACAACTGTAGGTTAAATTCATCATGGTAGTGCTAGAGTTGAATGTTTTATGACTCTTCTGATGAGGCTGATTGTGAACCTCACCTTCCCAGAGGCTGATATCCCTTCTTTTTCTTTTCTACTCATCAGCTTCTTCTCTTCCTCTTCCTTAACCCTCCTCTTCTTATCCTCATTGTTCTTCCTCCTTCCCTTCTCTTTCTCCTTCCTTCTCTTCTCTGAGCTCCTTCTCTTCCTCTCCCTAGTCCTCTTGATCATCATTCTACTTTTTCTTCTCCCCTTTGATTTCATCAGATAGTCCTGTTAATTTCCTTTCATACTGAAACTTGATAAAATTGGTTTTCATGACTGAAAATAAAACCAAACTTCATAAGTACAAAGTCCAGAAGGGTTTATACTAGTCCTTAAGACTCCCGGAGGACAGAATCAAGGAGCAAGAAGCCACAATGGGAGATATTTCAGCTGAATACTTGAGAGAACTTTCTAGGACCTAAGATATACACAGATGTGGCTAGTGAGTGGCTGGTCATTACATAAATTTGATATCATCAAGAGGATTTAAACTCCAAGATTGATATATCATCATCATCACCATCAGATGAACTAAATATAACAAAAACCAAATCTTTGGGTCATAAAACCATTTAGTCACTAAAAAGGAAGTGGAGAGTTGAGGGGAAGGGGGGCAATGATATGGTGAAGGATAGAGTTGTACTTTAGGGGTGAATTTAATGCAGTATATACATACATATTGACTCTCAATGATGAACTGTTGAGAGCTGAATGTAGGGTACAAGAGAGGATAGATGAGAGAGACTGACACAACCATAGACAGGGGCTGAATGAAAGTATGCATCATTCAGCAAATTTTAATGACTTTTACAAGTTTTTATAAAGGTTTTAGACAAATGAAAAAAGTGGCTTAGGCAGGTACAATTTTGGATGCATTTTAAAGGAAGGCAAATGGTGAGGGGGTAATAAAATTGTTTAACATATTGGTTTTTGTGAGATAGTTGGGGGCAGCTTACAAATGGGTTATCATTTAAGGAAAACATTGGTTAAGTGGGGGACGCTCACAAATAGATTATCTTTTAAGGGAATGAGTGTGGAATGTGGAAGCAGGTAGAGAGAGAAAGCTTCAGATAAGGGTAACACCTAACTCACTAGCCCCCTCTGGCACACTGGAGGTCAATAGCACATCTCTCAACTCTAACCCAGCTTCCTAACCTCGTTGAAATATCCCAAGAGACATATGACCTATTAGTCATGGCTGTTGCCCCCAAAGGTAAATTCTCCTGTTACTGTGCATCTCTGCATCCTGCTTGCTGCATGTCACAGATGCTTTGCTACTTCCTCATTACATCATTGTAACATTTCCTGGCTGGAATATTTAAGTGGCATCTCAACTTCATTAAAGTCAAACCTAAACATGCTTCCCAAGATCCCCATTCTGTGGACTCCCTCACAGATCACTATCAATCTATTCCATCTTAATTTCTTCATTCCACACGCAACTCCTAACAAAAGAGGCTTTAGGTAAACTTCCCTAGGGACTGGTGATGCCTATCACTCCTTCAGCGACATCCATGCAAATTATTTTGTCTCCAGTTTTCTGGGACAGGTAATAGGAGATAAGGCTTGCCTTATCTCTCAACATGAATGCCAGACCAGTCTGTGATGGCATGCGGCAATGAACACCTGTTATAATGCATTGCTACTTCAATTAGGAAAAAGATAACAGCTAACAGTTCCATGCATTATTTCTCAGATACCATGGTGTTTAACATGCATTATCTCATCAATCCTCATAGTCACCACAAGAGGATATATTATTATTATCAGTTAGCAAATTTGGATGTTAGGTTCATGCAAGGTTACTCAGCCGATGAGCTAGGTGTAACTTCTCACTGACTGAACCCAGGAAGTATGATCTCAACCCCTAGGCTCCTAAGATTTCACCTTCTTTTCTTCATTCCACATCCCAGAAAAAAAAAAAAAGAGTAAAACAAAGTATCCTGGGTAACTGGAACCTGACAGTAGAGAACAGTTTATATAAAAAAAATTCAGGCATCCTGGACACAAAATTCAGAAGATGCTAGAAAGAAATGTTTTTCAGAGTCCAAGAAGTGCTGACCAGGTGGAGGCACGCCCAGGTGTATCACTGAGTCACTGGCCTTTTTTTTTTTTTTTGAGACTAGGTCTCGCTATTTTTGCCCGTGAAACCGCAGGCTCTCATTGCCTGGGGTACCACAGACTCAAGCAATCCCCAGCCTCAGCTTCCCAGGTAGCTGGGATGACAGGTGCGCGCCACCAAGCCCAGCTATTTTTTTTTTGGAACTAGGTCTCGCTACAGGTCCCAGGCGGGACTCGAACAGCGATCCCTAGCCCCGGCCGCTTCATAGGCTGAAGCTTACAAGCACGAGCCACCGTGCCCGGCCTGGCGGTGCCTTTTTCTTACTTTCGTTTTGCATTACTCTTTCTAATCTGAATGTTAACCTGAAGCACATCACTTCTTTCTGCACTAAATTAGCTTCAGAGTAATTATTATTATTATGTTGTTGTTGTTTCTCTTTGAGATGCAGCTCATCCCTCCCCAAATGGAATGATTCACTCTGTGATGGATTCTCCTGCTGACAAAGGCTTTGTTTGTGTGGGGGAGATGATTTGAATTGCCAATAGCCTGTTTGGATAACTGTTTCCCAGAAGCAGCATGATTATATTCAGCAGAAGTTTCTTTATGAAATGCACCTAGAAAAAAAATCCTCCAACTCTACCTGATCATTTATCCTTATTTTAAATCATAGGGAAAATGGAGGGTTCCTATCATTTCCTTAATTAAATAAAGGAGACAGACTTGGAAGGAGCCCACTGAATGCTGAACAGGTTCCAAACTCCTAATTAGAGCATTTACCCGCTGAGTTCCTTTTGCAGAGGAGGCTGGGAGCCCCTTTTCTTTCCACCTGTTTCTGATGCCTGGTGGGTGAAGGCTGAGGCCAGCCCAACATGTGCTTCCTTGGTGGTGTACTTAAGCACATTACTGATGTGGCAGGAGCAGCGGATCTTCTCAGAACCTTCTGAGCTTCTGTTGAACCTATTACGATGTTTCCAAGGAGATGCAGAAGGCAAAGGGTGGTGGGTGTGTGCCATTGGGGAAGAGGGACTGCGTTTGGAAACTCATTTCTTTATTATTCCTCACTAGTTCCCAGAGCAGGTGATGCTTGAGTTTAGGGACAAAGCATGTATCTTCCAAGTGCGTGTAGCTGCAACTTCCAGCTTCATGCCCCCGAACAAGCTATTTCAGGTAAATAAAGAGAAGCAAGCTTGACCCCCAGGTCCCCGAGATCCGCTGTCTTGATTAAGAGCCTCTGGTCTCTTAAATCTGGGGTGAAGTTCTGAGTCTCAGGCAAGGGGGTGGTGACTCATTTGGGTCCCTGGATCATGATGAAAATAAAGTTGACTGACATGTACTGGGCACTGTGTTGGGGTGAGGGGAGGCACAGGCTGATGCTGCTTCCATCAAAGGAGGCAATCAAAACCGGGTGTTTCTTCCTGCAAGGATCTGCTCATATCCCTGAGAAGAAAGCTGTCAATGCTACAGCTGAGTTACATTTCCTGCACCCACAGAATGTCTGTTTTTAGGAATAGGAGACCCCCTGAGTTATAGGCAAAAGCTAGTGTGGGGTAAATGAGTTTTGCAGGGTTTTTGCTCTTCTGCCATTAGAGTCTACGACCAGCACCTGTGGTGTTGTGCCGCCCATGATGGTACACACTGGCCCAGTGGGTGTGCGCATGCATAAGTGGGCCACCTGCGTCTAGGAGGAGGCAATGAAAGGGTCGTGTCACCCTGGGGGAGGAGAGGAGGAAGGAGAGAAGATAATTCAAGGCAGAAACTCAAGTGGCTGTTTCGTTGCTGTTCATCATGAAAAATACTAAAAAGATCACTTCCAGGCCTCTGACATTCTTTACCTGCCAAAATCAGTGAGGATGCTCAGATGGGGATGGTTACACGATACCTAATAAACTCCAGAATTCTGGGGATATGTCCTTATGGTTTTTTTTTCTCATGATTGACTTCTATTTCCTAGCTTGTAATCTCCTAGAGAGCACAGAGATCAGTAAACTTCTGAAAAAGGTCAGATAGCCAAGATGTTAGACTTTGTGTATCACTAATTGAATGGTTGCCCCCAAGATTCATCTCTGCTCTTGAAGCATAAAGGCTGTCATAGAAATTAATAAAAAGGTGCGACTGTGGTTCTGGACAATTTTTCTTACACAAGGAAGCTGTGGGCTGAGGACTGCAATCTGTTGATTTGGATGCAGCATATAGTAGGTCTTCGAACATATTTATTGAAAAAGTAAATCTAAAGTGCAAAGGTCAGAAATGAAATTGGTAGATTGCAAAACTCATCTGTATAAGAAAAGGTGTAATAGTTAATACCTGCTTAGGGTAGCAATTTTGAAGCCAATGGAAAAGTACTTTAAGAGGAAAGTAAAAGTGATGACCAAAAGATAATCCCAGTTAATAATTTGGTGTCCTCTGGTAGAATACTATGCAGTGGTCAAAAAAGATAAACTTGTGCCATTTGTTGCAACATGGATGGAATGATACTGAGAAAAATAAAGCCAAAGGAGAAGGATAAATACCAGATGGTGTCACTTACATGCAGAAGACAGAGAAACTGAACAAAAGGTCAAGAACAGGATGAAATGCGTAAACTGACCATAGGTCTGAGACACATAACAGGGAAGGGGAGGGAAAGCAGTCAGAATGAGAGGGAGGAACACAAAAAACAGTGGTGATGGATCAGTGGGAGGACTATGGGGATCACACCTGAGTGAGACATCAGATACTGTCCGAAAATGAATCCTGATGGAAGAAAACACTAGATTTAATTAAAACATAATCATTTGACACCTTCAGCTATGTGGTAAAGGGTAGAATTGGGTTGTCATGAGAGACCAGGTGAAGGTACGCTTTGGGGAGTCAGAATCATGTAATGCTATAATGCAATATTACAACAATAAAACATAAGATTAACTTAGAACATAAAAATTTGGGGTTTTTGTTCCCTTTTTATTGTTTGCCTATGCACGCCTGTCATCAAACCAGAGTCAGCAGCTAGATTTTTAAAATAATGCAATGTGCGTCTGTCCTAGGTCTGTGGAAGGTGACCAGCTTATGCTGGAAATGCAGTAGAAGGAGCAAGTCTTCTCTCTGAGGTAATGCAAAGATCTGCCTCGAGTCGGCCCAGTTGTCTCTACCCTTTGGTAGAGCAGATTTGGGACTTGGTGAAGATTCTGAAAAACCCAAAGGTCTCCTTTTCGGCTACCGAAGGCAGGTTTAATTAGAGAGCTCAGTAGTTCAGCATCAAGTGTCCAAGTGCCGGTGTGTGTGTGTGTGTGTGTGTGTGTATGTGTGTGTGTGTGTGTGAGGGGGGGGATTGAGGGGGAAGGAGGACTCATTTAACCAAAATGTGGCATTTCCCCCATCCTGGGTACGCAGGAGTACTTGCAACACCTTTGCCAGACCATCCTGAGAACGAGTTTCCCTGAAACAGCCCCAGGAAGGGCTGTAATGAACAGCTGAGCCGGAAGAGTTACGATCAGACATTTTTTATTTCTATGACAAAGGGCAGCAATAATATTCCAGTCTTTCGCCCCAGTGCATGCGCATGCGCACACACTCACATCCTCCCTCTCTGTGCGCATATCATGGAGGCCTAGTCCAACCTATATAGCTGCTAACTTACATACATACCCCTTGCCCTTAGCCTGCCTCTGTCCCCCAGCCCACCTACCCCTCCCCGCACACACACTGTGAGCCCTGCATTACTTGTTTCCAGAATCCACACACACAGAGTCATCACTAACAATCCCAAAGGTTTCCAAGAAGATTCTAGCGGCCAGAAGGCCTCTGGAACTGACAGACCAGGGGTGGGCAGCCCTTCCCAAATTTGGGCATGGAGAACCAGCCGCAAACCTTTACATTTTAAGACTTTAAAATTATGGATATTTGGCTTGGTGGGGAGGGAGGTGGCTGAATCATGTGCACGAGGCACATTTGATATGCGTCCATCTGGGCTCTTGCTATTCTTGATGGTGACTACAGAGAATCCACCCCCTACCCTGAACACCTCCTCTGTTCTCCTCAAGGACCTATGGTGGCCACTTACCAAATATACCGCGAGTCTCCATGTCCCCTCGGAGAGGCGAAACGCTCCATCTGGGAGCACCTCTCCACACCAGCAGAAATGAGCACGGGGAGCAAGGAGGAGGAATGAAGGTCCAGCGCTGGCCTGGCACTGCCCACTCCTGCTCTGGTAGGTGGAGCATCTACTCTCTTTGTCCACATTTTCCTCTCTTGTACCTGCTCCTTAAAGCACCTAAAACCGTGCCCGGTACAAAGGGTTATGCAAGTGTTGCCTATTATTATTCTTGTCGCTCTCATGGCTTCTTTGGTCAGTTGGGCCTTTGGAGAACAAACTGTCCTCACTTCTTCCACCAGAGGGGAAGGAGAGGGCAGTTGGAACGACTGGCTGTAAACGCCTAAAAAGACTTCAAGATGATTAGCAAATCAATCTTCAGTCCCCATCGCCACGGCCAGTTCTGCAGGCGTAATTGACATTCATTATCTCCCTTCGTCACCACTAATTTTGTGTTTCTTCCCCCCACAGGCAGCCCCGGCTGGCTCGGCTTGCTCAGCTGAAAGCGCTGACTCTCCTCTCAGAGGGGTCCCAGCCCCTGCTTGCCTTTCCCTCGTCCAGAGTGGTCACAGCAATGACCCATTCACCGCTGCCACCAGGTACCAAATGCCTGGGACAGACGAATCATCACCAGGAAGGAACGAACACGCAAGATTGCAGAAGCATGTTTCCTGGGGGGCAGAGGGGAGCAGCCCACAGACCTTCCTGGGTTCTAGGTGTGATCCTCCTTGGCCTCCATTCTGCAGAGGGTGCCTAGGTCCTCCTGGCAGCCATAACCCATCAGCCTGCTCTGCAAAGCACCTCCTCTGTCTGCAGGACCCTGGAGGGAGCAGCCCCAAAGCATGTGGGGTTCATAGCTTTCCAGTGGGAGGAGCCTTCTCTATCTTTGGCAGAAGTGCTTTCTGCCATGAATCAAGGCCATTCATCTCCCGCAGCCTGAGGGCACGGATGCAGGGAGCATGGGTTTCATAAGCGTGAGTCGTGGTGAGATGTTTCCTCAAATGTTGGGGTGCCTGGTAGGACATCCATCCCCTGGTTGGGAAACCGTTGCTGCATGCCCTTGACCACAAGATGGGTCCCCGGACTGGAGGCAGTGATGTGTGGGGCGCTGCAGCCTTGGCTCAGTGTGCTGCAAGCTCTGTGTGGAGGTGCTGCGCTGAGATGGCACTGATCTAAGTGGCTGCTAATTCTGCTGAGGTGAATTTCTGTGTTCTTCAAAGTGGAAGGCGTTTGAGAGACTCCACTTGCTGCCAGATGATGGCGCAAAGAATTAAGCCATCTTGAGGGTTCAGGGTCATTGCTGCTGCAAGACTGAGCCTGCGACTGTGGCAAGTAGATGATTCACCTGAGGGAGAAGATTGTTGTTGTTGGGACCACTCCTCGCCTCCATCTCAGACGCCATGGGAGGTGGTTGGAGAGTCTCTTGTTGGCACACGTGTCTTGGGGTTAGCTGGACTGACCTGGGCTTGTGTCCATGGAGCTCTTATCTGTGTTTCTCTCTCCCTCTCATAGGCTGGCCTGGCCAGTGACCAACAGAAGTCACAGGAAAGGGTGGGCCAAAGCGTGCTGGTGCTTTTCCAGTTTCTACGTCCGCCATCTTGGCTGACTTCCTCTTGGCCAAAGCAAGTCGCCTGCTGAGCTCAGGTTTGGCGTATAGGGTAAACACGGTACTTCAGCAGTAGGACACTGTGGAGCTACACAGCATCCAGGGAAGAGAGATGAAAAGATGCCATTTTTGCAATGCATCTCAATCTACAACAAGTGACCAGGGCTGGGAGCTTAGGGGCCATGCAGATTGTGGAGGCTCAAGAGCTGGGTCTATTGTAAGAGGCATTCTGCTATTTTGCAGGTGCCTCCTGACTCATTAAGAATGAAAACATATTAAAAAAAAAGTAAAAAAAAAAAAAGAAAAGAATGAGTAAAACTCATCCCTCCCCTGAGTAGATGATGGTTCATGCGTAACATGGTGGTGGGGGAAGTTCGGGGCACACAACAATGTAAGAAAATATATATAATAAAAAAAAGAATAAAACTGTGGGGGGCAGGGGGCATTGAGCAGAGGGCCTGTGAGCTGCTTCCTTGCCACCTGCAGCTCACTCTTCAGGGGCCTTGCCCTGGCTAATTCCTTTGTCATGTTAATTTGGCAGTGAGGCATTTCCTCAGAACCTAGACCAACCTTGCTGAGAAAGGCTGGTGTAACATGGAGGGTAGAAATAAAGGGGGGAGGAAGCAACGGTTATTTGGAATCTTTTAGGTTTTAGGACCTTCATGAAGGTATTTGCTTTGATTGTACAAGCCTCCATCTTGCAAATGAGAAAGCTGAACCTCAAAGCGACAATAGAATCTGCTCCAGGTCACCCAGCTAGGGTGCAGGAGCACCTGGGACTTGAGGTTAGGGTGTGGATGGCTCATTCATCTTAGAATCTTTCCATTAGATTGTGATTTATAGTTTGAGGTTTGTCTAGAGTGGAAGGGAGGAGGTGAGCTCTCAGGCAAAATGACAAGTCACAAGATAAATGAAAGCCATTTCCTGGAGCATCATTTGTTCCTGATGAAAAGTAATAATGCATAGTAGGCATACAGTAGAGTAAATACAGATGTCACGGGTCAAAATCACACGATTTTTAAAGATCAAGCGGAAGATGTCAGAGAAATTCCTGACTTCCTTCAAAGCCCCTTTTCCACAGCCTCTAAGCATTTGTTCTTTGTGGTTAACACCAGGGACACTCCGGGGACCAACTTCTGAAACCAGGGAAGTGTGTTCGGCAACATGTGGCTTGTTAACCCACCTGGAGAGCAGACCAAGGGAGCAGAGGTGTTGGCATGGAAACCAAACGCCAGTGACTCAGGTATCAAAGTTAAAGGGGCAGACAAATGCCTCTTAATATGCAGATCTGCAATGTGAACAACTAGGTAGGTAGAGTTTTTCTCAAGCCCTGTGATTTATCCAACCCGGAGGGGACTCTAGAATCAGACAGTGTCTGGAACAACAAGGTGAAGATAAGACAGTAGTATAAACTAGGACTGGTACCATATCTCTATCCCTAAATCCCGCGCCTTGGCAGACATTACTAATCAGTCACAGAACACTTTCTCCACTGGCCATGAATTCAGTTTCAAGAAGTTTCCAGCATTTCCCTTGTGATCACTACTGCTGGATAAATGGAGTTGGCATTGCAGTGAAATCTCTCTGCCATGCAGGAATTAAATGTAGTGGCTAGAGCATGCATTTGGGGGCTAGACTGTCTAGCTGTGAATCTTGGCTTTGAATTGTGGCTCTGGCCCAGGTACGGAAGCTCTGGGAACCTCAGTTTTCTCCTATGTAAAGTAAGAATAAAAGTGGTGCTTATCTGTAGAGTTGTTATAATGATGAATGGGGTTCATATATGCACAAATCTTTTAAAACCACCCCTGGCCTTTGCATGTTAGATCATCGATATAATTTAGTAAAGCTAAATTAATTTAGTAAATATTTACTAATATTTTACTAATATATTATGATATATAATATATAATAAATATAATATTTAATATAATACATATAATATGTAATATATTATAATATATAAATACTAAATATTTACCAAATATAATTTGGTAAAGCTAAATTATACCGATTTAGCTCCATGTTATTCTCCATGCGACAGTCAGAGGCTGAGCTTTGGGGAGGTCGGCTCATTGGTCTGAATCACTCAGGGAGGAAGTGGCAGACTGAGGAAATGAATGCAGGTCCGCGGGCGCTTCGGCTGTGCCAATTTCCCTGTGGCAATCCACATCACGAATTCCCTGGCACTGTGATCAGTATTCTCTGCACTTTCTGTAGTCAGCATGTGCTGGGGTGACATGTAGAAGGTGGGGACGAGGGATACTGTCAGAGAAGTCAGATGTGGGGTCGGTAGAGAACATGTGATCTAAGGGTGATCAACAGAAGCCTGGGGACTCAGGGCCTGGCCCGGCCTTGGGTGAAGGATGGAGCTGCTTCTTGGGGGTGGTGGGAAGCTGTGGTGAGAGGGCCTTGCTGGGGAGTCGAGGGACACTGGGGAATCCAGTGTCATAGTCTCCCTGACCGTGTGAGCTCCAGGTCAGTGGAAAAGTGCTGAGTGATTCCCACCAGCTCACTGGGCTTTCTGGATTCTATGTTCTCCTCCCACCACTCCAGGCCAGGGCCCCTGTGTCTCTGTCATAGAGTGCCACGCTGGCTGTACACTCTGTCATCAACTAGCCTATCTGTCTATTTGCTTTGACCAATAGAAAACAGTAGGAGTAACTGAAATAGGATCGAAAAGGGACAGAAACCACCAACCAACAAGCCACAGGAAGGTAACCTCTTAAAATGTGGCTCCCGCCGCCCTGGTGTGTATCAGTTGCTACCCAAAATGCAGTTCAACAACAGGGTTTTATTAACAAGAAAAATTAACCAGGAAAACAGAAGGTTCTCAAAGCCACAAGAGTCCACAGTCCACAAAGCCACAGTTAGCTCACCCCACTCACCATTTTCAGTCCCAAAGATCCCAAAGACATATGTCCAAGATGGTGCCCTTTACCCCTCCTAACCTGAGGCAGGCACCTGCAAAGTCCAGTCTTTCTCTGGCGTCTTCTCTTACTTCTTTTCTCTCCAGTGTCTGAGCTGCTCCGCTTCTCCAAGGTTCTTCAAATTTCTTCCACGATTGTTGATGCACAAATCAGCTTTTCAAATCCCTGGCCGTCTCCAGGTACCAGCTCAGTATGCCGCTTTGCTGCGGTGCCACACTCTCCACACCAGCTACTCTTCTACCAATCACCATGGCTCCTTTTCACCTCCAGCTCACTCTTCAGGGGGCTTCCCCTGGCCAGGCCACGTGGGCCTGTTCTCTCAGTCCACCATTCTTCTCTCTTTCCTTTTTCTTTTTTTCCAGTCCTTGCTCCTTTCTTTTATCTGCCTTTTGGTGCTTCTTGCTTCTTCTCATGGGGTCTTTCTCTCAGACTCCGCCCACCAGGGTACTCTGGCGCCAACACAGTTTTAACTGTGTCACTCACAACCCTGTATCGTGACAACACCAGTGCCGAGGCAATGGCTCTTTGCAGCTTCCTCTTGATGTTTTTGGACATTTCTTCACCGTGTGGACAAGCCCAGTATGATGTCATGCACCATTGCTCCAACTGGTCACCTTCATATGAATGGCTATCCAGGACAGCTACAGCTGCCCACAACTCCTCAGACACACACATGGGAACCTCACTGGAGATGAAAGCAGCCCAACTCTCAACTTCCTGGGGCAGCACAGTTCAAACTGCTGCTCCACGAGTGGTGACTGGTTGTTTTGGGGTGATTGGATAACACTGGCCACTGCCATGCAGGGGTGGTGGCAGAGCTCAGCCCCCAAAAAGCCCGGACAACCCAGAGCTTACTTTGAAAGCATGTGACATCTCTGATCTCTAGGCAAGACTTCCCGGATAAAGAAGCTTGTTTTGGACTTCCCTTGCTTCTCCCCATTGAGTCTTCAGATGTGGGCGATTTCTGTGTCAAGGGCAACTTGGCTCCAAGACTCTCTCTGAACTGTGGGGAAGGGAGCAGAGGGTGTGGCTGCATTTACTGGTTCTCAACCCATGGGCTTCCAGAGGTGACAGAATTGTGGCAAGGATCAGGGGTTCTAGAACCTACTCTCATGCCCAGAGTGAGTACCCCACTTTTGGCACTCACTCTGTTCTAGTCAAATACTAGATAGAAATGCCTGTGCTAGACCATTCAATGATGAGCATCGTTGCTCACTGACGAAAAGCTCCATCTGCTTCTAGGATGCTTGAAACCCTCCGCTGCATGCAGTCTTTTCTCAGTGTCCTTTCCAAAAGGTGGCGTGTGTTCCTGGAAAGGTGCTTTTGGCCGCCTTCAAGGCAGAGCCTCTGTGTGGCTGCCAGGAGGTTGGCTGGGCTGTAGGAGGGTGGGGGTGGGGCTGTGCCCTCGAAGCCTCTGGGTAGGGTGTGCAGGGATTTTTGAGGGATCTGGTTAACTCATGGGGTCCCTCGAGAGCCTCTTCAGAGCCCCTCCTGGAACCTGTCCTATGGAGGGGGGGTCTCAAGCCCTAGCTCCTGGCTCACCCACCCAACTTCCTGGCACCGGTTCCCCTTCTCTTCCCTCCACACCCAGAGCTTTGCTGTTGCCAGTGGTGGCAGCCAGAACTAGCGGCTTCCTGACAGGGGAGCTTGACTGCTTCATTTCTCTTTCTGCTCCCTCATGTCTTTTCTCCAGCATCAGGTGCTCAGCGGCCTGGTCAGATCAGGATGCACCCTTTCCTGCCCTGCCCTCTCCCTTCTCTTGTCCTTCCTGTGATACATGGTCTCCCATTTCCTATCCTGTCATGTGTTGGGTCCCTCCACACACAGAGCTGGACACTAGGATCTAGGATGGCATCCAGGGGACAGGCTCTTGGGGTGTCTTTTTCCTTAATGGCAAAGAAAGGGAGTGGACACCAGTGTCCCCATCTGTCACCTGCAGCCACCTCTGCTGTGACCACGAAGTGCACCACCACATGGAGCCTGCCCTCTCTCTAGCCTGAGATGAGCAAGTGTTAGGTGTGAAAGGCAGAGCCACACCACTTTGCACAATAAGGATTGTGGGGAATTGAAGAGGAGACCTGTTTCTCATTCTTTCAATCTGTGTTTTAATGGCTTAGTGCGTCCCACCTGCAATGACAAGCACCAGCATACCGTACAAAAGCCAGGTTACAGAAGCAGCCAGAGTGGCTGGGAAGATGAGTGGATAAAGAAAACATGGTCTCTGTCTACTGGAGAACACTATTTAGCCATGAAAAAGAGAAGTTTTTATATTGGCAACAATTTGGATGGAATGGGAAGGAAGCTTATAAAGTAAAAATGCGTTGGAATGAGATAGAAAATACTACATGACTTTACTCATAGGAGGAACATAAAATACAAATCAAAAGAACAGAAAAAAGTGAAAAAAAATCCTGGAAACCTGGCTAGAGAACCGAGGCTAGCAGAAAGGGAGGACGGGTGGTGGAAACACAGGGGAGAAGACCCTCCCCCAATGGCCTACGATAGGTGGGCATGATGTGATCACATGCATTTGGAGTGGTGTGACCTACACCCTTATGATATAGACAGTGTTGTAGACCTGTGTTACCTCAATAATTGTAATTGAAAAATAAGACTGACTCACATCTTGGGGACCCAGTGGAAACAAGGACATGGAGAATCCCTAAGACCTGTTTGGTTCTAACATATAATTGTTGAATGTCTGTGTTCCACACCTGACGGTTATTCAGAGCCCTCCCCCCCGCTTTGATTGGCTGTGCCTACCCAAGGCTGGTGTCATCCCAAATGTGCATTGAGCTTGGGAACGGGTTGCTGAAGTTTGGTCATATTTCCTCATGCAATTTCTCCTCTTCCTCCAGTATGGCTTCACGTCTCTGATTTCCAGGGATTGTAGCACATGGGTGTTAGAATACAAGCCCTTTTATGGGTTGTGACGAGATGCCTTGAACTGAAACATTCTTAGACTCTGCAGTGAATACAAACAGATGTGCACTGAAGACACCCACGTGTTTGTTGGGCAGTTCACGCCAGCTTTGCTCTAGACCTGGGGAAACAGCAGTGAGCAGGAAAATGTCCCTGTTCTCGGAGTCAGTGGGGAGGTAGGCAGCAAAGGAAAGTGGGGGTGGATGGACATCAGCCCCCCCTCTCCCAAGGTGTCCATGACCTAATTAGCAGAACCTGTGATTATGTTGCGTCACGTGGCAGGTAGGCATTATGGTGGCAGGTGGAATTACGGTGGCTAATCAATTTACCTTAAAGCAAGGGGATAATTCTGGATTAGTCATGCAGACCCAGGGTTCTAAGGAGCCCTCCTTGCGGAAGAGAGAGAACAAAATGCAGAGTCAGAGAGACAGCATCCTGGGAATCACTGGACCAGCCACAGCTGGATTTCAAGATGGAAGAGAATTGTGGGCATGTGGGAAGTCCCTAAAAGCTGGAAAAGACAAGGCAAAGATCCTCTTCTAGTGACCCCAGAAAGGAAAGTAACCTGCTGCCACCTTTTACCCAGGGAGATGTGATTTGAACTTCTGGCTCCAGAACAGGAAGCTGATAAGTTTATGGTAAGCCTTTGAGAGTATGGAAATTTGTTCTAACAGCCAGGGAGACCAGCAGGATTCCTCTTATGGAAGCAATGCCTGTCTAGGATGTGTTTGCGCACATGTGTGTGTGTGTGTATGTTTGCATGTGTGTGTGTCTCCCACCCTCTCAGAAGCTTCAGTTGCTAAGTTATTCAGAAAATAGCCAATTCCGAGCACAGGAGTTTACCATGTGGTTCTCTCCACAGAAATAAGACCCTTGGTTCACCTTTCTCCCTTCCCTGGACAAGACCAGTGATGCATTACACTGATTGTAACTCCTCTTAGCTTGTGCTTCAGACTTTGCAGAACAATTATCACAGGATAGCAGCTCAGAGAGGAGCAAGCAGAAGGGTATCTAAGTTCTCCAGAAGACATGGTCATTAGCTGTCAGATCAGGCATGCAAAAGTGACAATGTGACAGTGCTGAGATAAGCCCCCGGGTCTTTACATCCTTCATTCTTGGGGCTCTGCCCAAGCTTTGCAATCGCTGGCTAGCCTGGGGCCCATGAGAGCTGGCCTGGTCATCACCATCAGACCAGTTCACAGTCACTCCACCCTGGACACACAAGTCAGGCCATACAAGCCCAGCTCCCTGCAGCCCCAGGGGTGACACCCACATGAATAGGTCAGCCAGGATCAGCCGAGGCTTGTCCTCATCAAGACTGAACCAGTGATTTGTTTAACTCTAGGAGATACAGGTGCTCATGGTTGAAGTTGCTGATGCTGGGAATGGCTTGTTAAATAGGCTAACCAAAGGGGTACAGAAGGGCTAAGATCCTCACGTCACATTTCCCCTACTCCATTTCCACTATTGTCAGGAGCTATGCTCTCATTACTCTATTTCTGGCTTTCTCTGATAAGCTGTTGAATGTTTGCCTAATTGGTGTGGAGGAAGAGAGAGACCTTGACTGTCTGTAAAGCTGTCTTTGTAAAATGCTTCTTTCAGATCATACTTTGGCCAAACTTGAGCAGTCTTGACTAAACGTGCTTAAACTGGTTTCCTGGTAAAAATATGCTTGTAGCCATGTGACCCTTGATCAAAACTTCTTTTGTTACTCTTTGCTACATGTTTTCTATAAAAGTCTGGCTCTAAATAAATTCAGGTGCCACAGTTTGGAGAGAGCCACTTTTGTCGGAGTCTTCTTGACTCAACTATACTCTTTACCCTCCCCCTTGGGACTGTTCGATCACATCGTGGCTGGCTCGCGACACATAATCTCTTTCCTTTTTTTTTTTTTTTTTTTTTTTTTTTTTTTTTTTTTTTTTTTGCTTGTAAGAGCAGTGTAGTGTCCTGGGGTCTTTAAAAGCCTCCACCACTCCTGGGGGAGGCTGGTGGATGCATCACTGAAGGTAAAAAGTCTGCTCTGGCTTGCAAAAGGCTGAACACGCTCACAAAGACCCAAATGAATGTGGTTGTAAGTGGCACATTGAGTCCCATTTTTCTTTCTCAGTGCCTCAGGCTCCCCCACTTAAGCCTTGCCATATGGCAGTGTTTTTCTGGGTCCCTTGATGCTGACAGTTGTTTGACAAAAGTCACCCCACTAAGGATGCCAGAGGCTGGGTTGTGCTCAGAGGTCTGCTGAAAGGTCCTGAACTCCAGCAGTGAGAGCTTGCCTGGTGCCTGCGGAGGTGTGGGGACCTGCAGAGTGACCCTTGGGGCTGGTGGTGGCATGGGGGGAAGCCTTGAAAAGGAGAGGCTGAAACGCTTGCTCGAGAACTAGTCGAGAACTAAATGCTTGCTTAGGAACTAGTCCCCTAGACTTTTTGGCTTATTTATAAAGTAAGATATCAGTTCTATTTATTTGTATTCTGATGGATGACACATATTCGAGAAGCAGTGAAAATAGTCATGCAGGTAAATCTTGATGACGTATCTGAAAGCCAACACATGTGGAGCCATTATCCTGGCTGGTGACGACCAGCATTTTTGGCACCCAGGAGCCTCCCTGTGTCTCTTCCTCCTTTTCAAATGTAACCACTGCCCTGCCCTCCCCTCTCAGCTCCTGCTTCTTTCTTAAATTAAAAAAAATAACTTTGTGGGTCCAGGCATGGTGGTGTGTGCCTTCAATTCCAGCCTAGGAAGGGAGGCCGAGACTAGGAATTGCTTGAGTCTGCAGGTTCGAGACCCGCCTGTGGCAACATAGTGAGAACTAGTCTCAAAAAAATATCTGGGCATGGTGGCGTGTGCCTGTAATCCCAGCTATCTGGGAGGCTGAGGCTGGGGATCGTTTGAGTCCATGGTACCTGGGCAACATGAGTCTTGCAGTTCCTTGGACAACAGTGTTCTAGTCAAAAAAACCTAGACCTAGTTGAAAAAAAAATTGTGAAAAGTCCAACAAGCTAAAGATGAATGATTGGCCACATGTCAGCACTTCTTATTAGTAATCCACCTTTTTAAATTATCAAGAAATAGTTCAAATGTAATCGTGTATAGAATAATATAAAGGATATTATATATAATATCTGGTGCCCACCACACTAAGAAAGAAAACATAATCACTATGTATAAAAGCCTCATGAATTCCTTTTCTTGATCCTTCCTCCTCCTACAAGTCCAATATTTATTAGTGCTAGGCATTTTGTTCTAGCTTTTGCTACTGATATACACCAACTCATACATTTTGTTTTTTGTATTTTCACATGTGCTCATACTGTGCTGTTCTTTTGGGCTCAAGACAATTTGTGAGATTCACCCAGGTCAATGTGTCAGACTCTTACTCATCCCTTTTGAAATGACTTGAGTCTATAGATTTTCAAAGAGGTCTTTCTCATCTCTGCTCTTCCCCCATCACTGTCATAGGAGGTAAAAGCCATAAGATGGTTGGCACCTATAATTGCCCAGCTCTTTCCATTCATGTTTGCATCCACACCCACACTCATGTCTGAGGTGTTTTAAACAATTAATTGTAAAATTGGGTCCTAGAGCATTATGAGTCCAAGCTGTCCTTCTGAATGCCAGCTCCATCACCCACCCAGAAAACCTGGGACCTTGGGTAAGTTACTTCATCTTCCGATGACTCAATTTACTTATAGCTCATTTCGCTCATCTATAACATAGGATAATAAAAACAACTCTATCAGAGGACTGGTGAGAGCATTGAATGAGATGCTATACACAAAAAGCTTACCTTAGTGTTTGCTTTGTAGCAACTGCTCAATCAATGTTTGCTGTTAGCATTCCAGAATGTTCCATAATGTGCCTTTACCATTTAATAACTCATCAAGCCATTTTCCCATAGGTATAAATATAGGATTGTTTATTATGGGAAAACACATGTACACATATACACACACATGCACATATACACAAGCATGCATTCGTAGGCACCCTCTTTCCCATACTTACATGGTTTGGAAACTCCCTTTGTAGGATGAAGTTCAACCTAATTTTTCAGTTACTTTGTGCACCAGAGGTTGAACTATTTCTCATATAGTTAGACATTGTTAGCCAGGGATGACAATCCAAGTCCATGCAGCTCTGTGGACAGAATGTAGGAGATGAGTCCATTTGGAAGGGAAACAACTTCTTTACTGACCTCTCACTGATTTTCAGCATTTCTTCAATTATGACCATTGGCAAGAAAGCACAGTGGGCTTAGTAATTGCTACGACTTTGTCACCATCAAAATGATAGTTATTTTCTTATCTCCTACTTGCTACAGAATCTTCAAATAGCATTTAGGCTCAGCCCTTCTCTGAAATTAAAGCTGTTTGACCCTCTGCTTGTGCTAATAAAGAATAATGTATGTCGCAGATGTAGTGCTGAATCACACATTTAAAAAAAAATATTTCCAGAACTACATTCCAGTGTGATTGGTTACCTTTGTAATCCAATTTACTAATCACCAAATTGCCAAATAATCCAAAGGGCTAAAAAGGATGAAGGACCTCTTGGGGGGGGTATATCCCCTCTCTCCTTTTTCTAATTAAAAAAAAAAAAAAGGATCTCCTTAGTAGTAGAGTCTAAAGTCAAAAGGAAATGCAGGACCTCAGTTTCCTCCTCTGTAAAACAAGGCACACACTTCTATAAGCAGCCCAGTAAGATCTTTTCCAGCTCAGACAGACTCTGTTTTCTAACTGACCAAGTTTTGTAGGTGTAGTTGATAGTTGCCGCACTTTTTGGCTGCTCAGAACCAGAAGCCTTCTGTTTGGGGGGCTCTTCCAAACGATGAGGCACAGTCTGCTTTCCCACATGGAAGCTGGAAGGGTGGGCCCTGCTTCCCTTGTTTTGTTCAAGTGGGGCAAAGACTCATTAGATGACTCATCCCATGACACTGCCAGTCTTGGAATCAGAACTTGGTAGAGAAGGGGATGGTGCAGAGCTTATTCTGGCAAGAAGCAGCCACCCCCTGCTCTAGGCACCTGTAGGGAAATTGGGGGGAGGGGTGCCAGTCCTGGATGTGCTGGGAGTTCAAGCTGCGATATCTTATTGCCTATTGGAGAGTCTGCAAGCTCACATTCTTTAAATAAACCTTTTTCTTC
The DNA here is from genome assembly GCA_004024945.1 of Uropsilus gracilis. Taxonomy (NCBI): domain Eukaryota; kingdom Metazoa; phylum Chordata; class Mammalia; order Eulipotyphla; family Talpidae; genus Uropsilus; species Uropsilus gracilis. The sequence continues at coordinate 31,381 of PVHY01015857.1, forward strand.
TTAAATAACCAGAGGGCTTCTATTGCTTGTCACATGAATTGTGGGCTTAAGGGTATTAGAAGGCATAATTCCTGTAGTTTTGTGACTCTATCACTGAGATTTAAGAGTGAGTTTCTCTTTTCCCATAGTACCATTCAGCATGGATCTCTTTTTTCCTATTTTTATTTATTTTCTTACAATGTTGCTAATTTTTGCACAGTATTTGATTTCTCCTCTCAGGTGTGGTTCTACCCCCACCAGCACAGCACCTGGGACCCATCTCCATAGTTCCTTATGCCCTTCCCTCCCCTGTTTTGACCCTTCTCCACATCCCTCCCCTGCTGTGATCAACTTGCAAGTGTTGTCTTTTTCTTGACCCTTTGTTCAGTTTCTCTCTATTCCGCATGTAAGTGACATCACTTGGTATTTATCCTTCTCTCTGACTTGTTCTACTGACATCATCCCTTCCAGTTCCATCCATGTTGCTGCAAATGATCTGAGTTGACCTTATTTTGATTGCTGAGTTGTATTCTATTCCACTATGTATATATATATCAGATCTTCTTGATCTATTCAGCTGTGTGGGGGACATCTGAACTGTCTCTGTAGCTTAGCTATTGTAAATAGTGCTTGACATGTATGTCTTTTTATGGCAAGTGAATCACTGAGACTAATACCGGCAAGATACACAGTGCCACCCAAAAGGCTGAGATCTCAGGGTGGCTGCCTGCTGGTGTTCACAACTTTGTTGTACCTGGGTTGGCCTGTGTGACCACTAGCCAACAGCAGCTGTGGTATTGTATAGAAAGGGAGGTTCCGGGTTCCCTACCCCAGCTGAGGAGGTTGGAGCTGAGCAGGGTGGAGAAGTGAGAGAAGGCAGGGAGAAGGAAGGAAGGAGGAATTGGGAAGGAGACCTGGAGGAGGCACATGGAGCAGAGACATGTGAAGAAGTGGCGCTTGCGTCTCCATCCTGGACCTGTACCAGGGACTCAGGGGACATGACAGGAGACACTTAAAAGTGACAGAGACGTGCATGAGAGACCAGTGAGGAGGCTGACAATGCAGCGTTTACCTTCATGTGTATTTTGATTTTGCTCCTTCCCTTCCAGACTGGCCTGGTTGTTTCAGCCCCTTCCCTACGGGTTCCCGCAGAAGGTGTCTTAGACTACTGGCAAGCTTTGAGCCTCAATGGCCTTGCACTGGGTCAAACCTGTTTGACTAGGCCTTTGCCTACAAGGGGCTGGGCAACTTTGGTGCTTTTTTTGGGTGCTAACTTTGGGTAGAAACTTTTAACCACACGGTCTCTGCCACACACTGATTGTGTTCGAGTTCTCCATTGATGGCCTTGCACACTGGAGAATGTTTTGTCTTCCTGTGTCTGACACTGACTTGAGAAAGGTTGTGCCCCCATCTTGGCTGTCCTCTTCTCTGCTTTTCTCTCTGTTCGCTCACTGGGAGAAGCTGGTTGGCTTGTTGTGAGCAACTCTGCACAACAGTGGTGATGAAAGAGTCAGCAAAGAATGGAAATGTGCCAACAAAGCGTGAGTGAGCTTGGAGGTGAGTTTTTCTTCCCAAATGAGTCTTGAGGTGACTGAAACCCTGACGGTTTACCTGCAGCCTTGGGAGAGATTCTGAGGCAGGGCCCCAGCTGAAGTGTTTCTGAGTCCCTAAACCTTAAACTATTATGCAGGATAATGTGATAAGCTGTTAATTTGGGGGGGGGTTGTGGGAGGACTTATCTATTACACAGTAATAAAGAACTAAGACATAGGTTGCAACATGTTGTTACTAGTCAGAACTTGGAACTCAGCAGACAGAAGTAGGATACAAGGGTAGTTGGGAAAAGGTTTGCAGAGAAAAGGACTTTGCTAGAACATGGGGTCATGTGAGAACCACATCAGGGCTCTCGTTGAGGGAGAGTTTCCTCCCCCAGATTTCCAGCAGGGAGGTGCCCCCTCCAGCCTGCCCCCACCCCAGGCAGCATAACAATAGCGATGCAGCAGCTGTGTCCTCCTTGGGGACAATGGTCCGACCTCAGAGGGACGTAGCAGGCAGCTGACTTATTTTTAGAATTTCTCATTTCTCCTCAATGCCACTGGAATTTCTGGATGAAAAATTCTGAGTCTGTCTACAGCAGCTAAAAAACCTTTAATTAAGAGTTAAAGACTTTAATCTGCCTCTAACTTGGTTTTATTCCGAAATCCTACAATTTTCAGAAGAGAGAGAAATGAAGAGAATGCAAAATGTCATTCAAGACAAAGCCCCCAGAGTGTGCGGCGGGATGATCGTGGTCTCTTTGGCAATTAAACTCTCCACTCTCCAGCTCCTGCAGGAAAGCGGCGCTTCTCTCCATCTGAGCTGCGAATCTGTCTCCAAATTCTGCAAACCTGCCAGTGCTGCTGACTCAGCACCGATTCAATGCTGCTCCCTTCCTCAGTCAACCCCGCACACGCTGCCATCTTCTCTCCACCCCATCTTCCTCCGCTCCCTTCCTCCCAGATGAGCCGTCCAAGGAAAACCAACCTTCACTTGAGTTTTTTTTTTGACCAGTGAAAATGAGGGCTGGAGTGCACACACTTCTTTTTCAAAGATGCAGACTTCTCACCATTTGTCAGAAGGAGGCAGAATCTTCTTGACAGGAAGGGGGAGGGCCTGGCTTGAGATGGCACCAGCTGACATGACTGACAGGGAGAGAGAACGCCCTCGAGTTTCTCAGATGGAAGTACTCAGGGCTTGGAAACACCTTTGCATGGCTCAGAGCTGGCGGGAACTCGTGCAGCAGGGAGAACAAGATGGCGGAGGCCCGGGGTCCAGTCAGCTCAGGAAGCTGCCCTTGAACCTGGGGGAGGAAAGGAGCCGTTGCAGGAGAAGGCTCAGAGGGGCTTGGGCCAGCGATGCCTGGGGACATTCTCAGGGCCTGGGGTGAAAAATTCCCGTCAGTAGAAAAGGGGCTGCAAGGTAGACACCTCCTTCCAGGTGGAATACAAAGGAGAGAAAGGAGCAAGGGGAACGGACTCTAGACAGGCGACCTCTGGGTCAGGGGCTGGAAACTGCACTCTGTGAAGAGCCAGGCGGCGGCTACTTGGTCCTGGCCCCCGGGGTCCAGCAGGCCGCCCCTCTGCCCTGTGGTGACCCGACTAAAGGCAGGCCTGGGCATGGCCGAGTTCAGATAAAACTTGCCTTCCGGATGCTGAAAGGCCACGTGTTCTTGTTTCGGCTGTTTCCCAACTCTCTAAAAACACAGAAACCACCTCAGCTGGCTGGCTGTGCCAAGTGGGTCGGCCGGCCTGGCCTGGCCTGGACCTGCTCGCTCTGCCCTGTCCCTGTTTGGGAGACTCGGTCTTTGCTGCCCTGGCATCTCACTCGGTCACTTGGACAGATGAGTCAGTGCCAGGAAGCATGGCCCAAGTGCCCTGGAGGGTGCTGGCCATGGCCGGGGGTCATCCCGAGGGCACCGAGCTTGGTGACCTGACAGCTGATCTGGCCAGCTGGACTGGGCAAGGGGAGGCTTCCTTGGCCCCATGTCCTGGGCATGGAGGATGGGCCCTGCATTCCCACTGGGAGCGGTTAATAGGAGGCAGCCTTGACCAAGTGATGCGGACCATCTGGACAAGCTGCCTCGGTACAAGTCTCTGTGGAAACTCTAGGCTCCTGTCTGATGTGGATACCACCTCACGCAGCCCAAACCACTATGGTGAGTGAGCGCCCAGTCCCTCCTCCC
>PVHY01015858.1:0-35057 GCA_004024945.1 Uropsilus gracilis
AGGGTACCACAGACTCAAGCAATCCCCAGCCTCAGCTTCCCAGGTAGCTGGGATTACAGGCATGCGCCACCATACCCAGCTATTTTTTGGAACTAGGTCTCACTATACGGGCCCCAGGTGGGACTCGAACCGCGATCCCTAGCCCCTGCCGCTTCTTAGGCTGAAGCTTACAAGCACGAGCCACCGTGCCCGGCCTTGAGCCTTTTAATTAGAAGAAACCAGTTTCTGTAATCCCTATCTAGCACAGTATCAATAAACATGTTTATTTTTGTCATTTATCCATTTATTCATTTATACATTTACTGCATATGGCTAATTGCCCAAGTATCACTTATTGAAAGGGTATTCTTTCCTTGCTAAAATGCATTTACACATTTGTCAAAAATCAGTTGTCCATACATATGAGCATTATTTTGGGACTATTACCTTACTTTGATATATTTGCCTATTTTTATGACAAAACAAATTATTGTTTTGATGACCTTGATGATTGGCTATTATATTAGCCCTTCAACTTTGACCTTTTTCCAGAGTAGATTTGATTGTTCTGTGTGAATTTTAGATTCTAAGTCAACATTTGCAAAATGCCTTGCTGGAATTTTGACTGGTATTGCACTGACCAATTTTGGGGCAAGCAGAGGAATGGCTGTGGTGGGAATGAACCAGAGGGGGGACCCCACAGCCTGCGCCCTGGCTGCGTTCTCTGTACAAGAGTGTGCTCCTTCCCAGTGCCTCCCCTCTGGCGTGGAACTGGAAGGGGGTGTAGCCCTTCCCACCCGGACAAGGAGGCGAAGAGGGACAGAGTCCCAGGCCACAAGGAGGCAGCTGGGTCGCCCCAGCCTCTTCCTGCAGGGATCAGCTTCCGACTCTCTCCATGTGCTTTCTGCAAGAGAGCACTCCTGGGGTCCTCCCCTTCCAGCTGTGGAACCGAAAAGGGGATGTGGCCCTCCCCATCCGCACACGGAGGTGGAGAGGGGTGGAGCCCCGGGTCACATGGAGGCAGCTGGGTCGCCCCAGCCTCCCGGCTGGGAGCAGCTTATCTACTCCCATACACTCTGCAGCTGCAGAGTGCTCCTTCCTGGCACCTCCTCTTCAGGCTGCAAAACCCGAAGAGGGTGTGTCCCCTCCCACCCAGACACAGAGGTAAAGAGGGGCGGAGCCCCTAGCTGAATGGTGGTAGCTGGGTCACCCCAGCTTACCCTGGCAAGGAGCGGCTTAACTACTCTCTGCGCTCTGCTAGAGCAGAGTGGCTCCACACCCTTAAGCGAGGCCTCCCCTCCAGTCTTTGGACACTGGAAGGGGTGTAGGCCTCCCCCCATCCTGACGCAGAGGGGCAGAGCCCTGGGCTGCATGGAGGTAGCTGGGTCACCCCAGCCTCCCCCAGCAGGGAGCAGCTTACCCACTCACCATGTGCTCTCTCTGCAAGAATGCTCCATCCCAACACCTCCCCTTCCGGCTGTGGAACCGGAAGGGGTGTGGCCCCTCCCACCCAGACACAGAGGCAAAGAGGGGTGGAGCCCCGGGTCGCCTGGAGGCAGCTGGGTTACCCCAGTCTCCCCCTGCCTCGATAAACAGGTTAAATGAATTATTAAAAATCAAAATCTCTTTAAGCCAACATTTAAATGTTAAAAATTTTAAGTTTTATAGATTTCTGATGGAAAAGATTCCCGGTAACGTGTTTTTGTTGTACTTAGCTCACTAGATCTTTACCAGAAACCAAACATTTGTTTATAGACCTAACATAACGTTGACCCCAAAAGTAGAACTGAAGACTGGACTAAGTTTACATGGCATGTCTCTCTCTCCAATAGCTGCCTGTTTCCTTGGACAGCATATGCCAGCAACTGCCACAGCTAGGTTTCAAGAACTGGGGTCTTTTTTTTGAACCTGTGGAATCAACTTCAATTAAGGATTAGAGTCCTTTTCCCACTTCCATAATTTACTACATCATTAGAAATTACCCATTCCAAGTAACAACAAACACAGAGTGACATTTCAGTGCATCCTCAGCCCATGCTGCTTTATTGCCAAAATATATATATATACACACACACATACACACAGGTGCAGAGTTTCCAACTCATAAAGTAGTTCCTTTTCACAGCAAATAAAACTTCTAAAATCCCAAGATGCATAGATTTAAAGAGCAAGCTGCCTTTTATAATATAAACATTCAGTATAATTTTTTAAACATTATTTTAAGTATCAATGATGCAGTAGGAGATACAGAACAGCAAATAAGCAATTCCTGTACTCACAGGAGTAAATAAGACTAAGTGAAAGTTACTCTAATATCTTTTTCATTACAAATGGTAGGTGGTTTTAGGGTAAACACAAAAACCATATTGTTAAAGGACTGATTGAGACTATATTCCTGGGATACCTTATCTGGGAGAAAAGTAGCCATCACCTCAGCAGGTGTGACCATTTGAAAACTTAGTAACCTTAAGATGTCTATTCTTTTAAGGTTAGAAGTATGGGTTCCTGAAGAGGTTTGGTTTCTCAATATTAATATAGTCTTATATGCCTTATGAAATAATGACTGGGAAGAGTTTATAGACTTCTAATCTTACTGGTTTCACTGGCTGAGACATTAATATGTAGCAAAGAGAAAATTTACAAAATGAGTGGCATCTCTTTCTGTATTTGAGTAGATATCAAGTACTGCAAGGAAGAAGTCTGTTTCAATTCTAAACCAGTGGGAAGTCACTTCCATTTGAACATTTCCAAAGGTATTTGGAGTAAAATCCCACAACAAAAATAAATGAAAGTAATTTGGAGAAAAAAATACTTTCCAGTAATAGAACAAAAACTATGCGAACATTTATATGAAGTCAGTCTAACCCTGAATTTTCTTCTCTGTGTTGGTCTCATTCAGACAACAAATTTGTATATTAGTCATGTGATAATATAACTGTCAGGGTTAATTCAATATCAGGACTCTTTTCAAGAAAAATAAGTTAGCCCAACAAACTGATTTTTTTTTTCAATTAAAAATTTTTTTTTCTTGAGACTAGGTCTTGCTATTTTTGCCCGTGGAACTGTAGGCTCACCTTGCCTGGGGTACCACGGACTCAAGCCATTCCCAGCCTCAGCTTCCCAGGTAGCTGGGATCACAGGCGCGCGCCACCACGCCCAGCTATTTTTTGGGGACTAGGTCTTGCTATGTGTCCCTGGTAGGACTCAACTGCAATCCCTGGCCCCAGCCACGGCTTCCTAGGCTGCCGCTTACAGGCATGCGCCACCATGCCCAGCCACAAACTGATCTTTTAAACAAGAAAATAAAAGACAAGGTTTTTTCCCAAAAAAATGGGAAAACGTGCTCCTGTTTAGGGGATACCAAATGCTCTAGGTAATGAGTTACATGGTGTAACCAAAATATAAATAAAACTATGGCTAAAAGAAAAAAACAACAACCCACAAATATAATACTGTAATAGTGGGATAAAAAGGAACCAAACCACAGATGAGTCCAATTTTCAAGACTGTTTCCACCAAATGTAATGGTCTTTACTGCAGGGATCTTTCATGACTGATAACAGTAGCATCCATGACTGTTGCCTAATTATCTGAAAAACCTAGAACATCTGAAATATGTGCAAATTGCCTCTATTTACTTCCAAGATACTAGCTTTAAGAAATCTAAACTTAGGCCACATAAAACATTGTCACACAAACTCTTTATATGATTATTTTACATACTCTACACTGGTACTCCCTACTTTTCTGCCATTTCTGGAACTCTGCACCTTTCTGATTATTAAAGCCATAGCAGCTTATTTATTAATTCAACATGCTTAGTTTGTGCCTTTTGTTTTTAAACATGCTTGGGACTAATAGAAACAGGTAAGAGGTTAGAGGGTGAGCATTATTATGCTCTATTCCTGATAGTTTGAATGTCTTATGGTTGCCCCTGTTTATCTTTAAGCTCCCATTTTTAATGGAAGATAATCTTTAATTAGAAAAAAAATCAAATAAATAAATTCAAGCTATTGGTATGTCTCTATTGCTTCATTATTAATAAATGCATATGTATAATTACTAGTAACCACATTACACTGGGCATTCTCAATCATGCATTAGGATATTAGTAATAGTGTTATGGGCCTGCCACTATTGCTTGCATTTTCAACCAGACCCAGCTTTAATCAACATGCAGAGTAAACCTCTTCATTCAGAGGAGTTAAGGGAAACAACACAGATACATGCAAAATATCAACCCAAAAGATGTTAAAGTGATTGCTTAGAAATGCAGGCAAATGTTCCACATCTATCACAATGCTGCATCAGAATCGAGGTACAAAAATCACAAAAAAGGTTAGAATTAGGACCACTATTGAGTTACAAAAGGCTTAATTGCAAATCCTGGTCCTTTGGATAGAGACTGATGTAAAAACTCTGGGAAAGTAAAGAATAGGCAGATGTAGTCTTTTTTTTTTTTTTTTTCTAAGCAGCTTAAATTTTTTTTTGCCATTTACTGACAGCTACAGCACAGGACAACATAGGTGGCTTAGGGGTGGTGAAGACACTCTTAGGCAGAACTTCTGATTCATATTAATGAGCATTAACTGCACAGCTCCCCAGGGAAAAGGAGTTTATGAACAGCATAGCTAATATAATGTAAACTCAAAATCAATGCCCTGAAATTTATCATAGCCCTCTGCTTTTGAAAACTGTTGGTAAAGGGATCCTTCCAAATATGGTATAATCAATAGCCAAGCAATGTTCTGAATAAACTAGAAGCAATTTGCTTGCATCAACAGCACCATGAGAATGTAAACTCCTGGAGGCCAAGGGTCTCTTCATATTTTGTATATCACAGGAACACAAAGAGTAAACATGAGACCACAACACTGGAAAGTAATTAACCATACACTTTGAGAAAAGGAAAACTTGTAGCACATTTTAGCATTTATAACTATTAACTTGGCTTTTAAAGTCAATCTTTCATTGTTTCAAGTAACCAAACTGCTGCGATCACCATAACATGGCAGTATCCTCATGATATGCAGATGTCTGAATATTGCTTGGTTATTACACTATCTCCAATACCAACCCATGACAAAGGATATTTAGAAGAGCTATATAATCAAATTACAGCCTCCCTATCATTTAGAGTTCCCATATAAGAAATATTCAAGAAGCACCATCTCCTCAGATGTATTCATCTTTTATTTCCTCCCCCGCCCCGGAAAACAAGGCAGCATACCATACTTTTTTCAGAGAACTTCATGGTGCTAAATGGCCAGATTAACATGAGGTAAAGGGGGCCAGGCCTTGGTGGCGCATGTAGGTGGCACCTGTGGTTCAAGTTCCGCCAGGGGCACCTAGTGATACCTAGTCCCCAAAATATAGCTGGGCATGGTGACACATGCCCAGCTACCTGGGAAGCTGAGGCTGGGTACTGCTTGAGTCTGTGGTACCCCGGGCAACGTGAGCCTGCAGTTCCACGAGCAAAAATAGGAGACCTAGTCTCAAAAAAACCCCCAAAAAATGAGGTAAAAGGGGTAAGAAGTCATCCTCATTCCATTATTATATCCTGATGTGAGTTGTAAATCAGATCAAGGTTCTCATTAAACTAAGCAATCACAGGCCATAGACCTTGGCATAGGTGTTAGACAAGACTGAAAAACAACAAAACCAACAGACTGTTTGGCTATTATTCCTTTCAATCCTTTTTGCTTTATACCATTAACTCCTAATTTCCCTAACCATACCTATCACAGGCATGAAAAAAAGCCAGCTATCCAAATTTCTGGCTTTAAAAAAAAATCCTAATTATACAAACACAGTAAATTTCCTTTTAAAAGATGTACTCAAGAAATGAAAAAGAGATGACAAAGCAAATACAATATTGTTCTACAAATGCCTGTGCTAAAAAAAACACACACAAGCAAACCCCCATGCCATGGCCTCAGTGGGGCTACATCAATAGGGAGTACATTTGTTCCCAGATTAAAAGCTAGAAGTTTAGTTCAAAGGCTTTCATCTGCTTTTAGGTAGTTTTTATCCTTTAACACCCAAAATCATTCTCACAATGATATTCCCATATACATTCATAGTTCAAAAGTATCTTTTATATGTTCTTTACCTAGAACATTTTCCTTTTGTGCAACTGTGTTGATCACAAAGCCCCACAAACTCAAGTAGTAACTTACTCTACTACTCACCCTTGCTAATGTAGTTTATTATACACGCAAAATTATTATTGCTACTAAAATTCTACCTCTTGAAAAGTATTGGTTCATTTTATGGCTTTTTTTTTTTTTTTTTGCAAAAGGAAGTATCCTTTCCTATACTGTGCTATTTTGCATTCATTACCTTTTCAGAGGTATTTTTAAAAATGTTTAAATGCTTTTCAGAAATGGATTCTCCCAGCACTAAAAACTACTTGAGCTAAGAGTTCGACTACTTTAGATACTCTGAGAACCTAAACCTGGGTCCCTGGAGAGCTGCTGTCCAAGAATCTATTTGTATAAACTTGCCTCCGCATACAAGACATACCACATTAAGATAGTTTTACATTTCTTGTCATGCTAACTGTAGAACTGTCAATAAATCTTGGACTCTCATGCCATGATCTAAAAACCGCCTCAGAAACTGCCACTTTCGATTTCTCAAGACAGCTTTTAGAGATAAAAGCTTTTGTACATAAAGCTATCTTATGTAAAATTTCTTTTGTACATAAAGCTATCTTATGCTTTCAAAATAAAACAACTTTTACTTCTACAAGGAAAATAGAAAAAAGTGAAAGCTGTCTGAGGTGGACAAGCAAAAGAACTAGTTGTTACATGGCAATCGGGGCAGGCTTCATCTAGCTGTATTTCCAGTCTTAAGATCTAGAATCCCATGAATATATAATTCAGCATATTTGGAAGCTGGGAGAGCCCATGACAAGTTACCCTAGGACACTAAACTACTGAGCAATATTCATCCATTAACATGTAGCATGCTGCAGACAGGAATCTAAATGAGCTACAGATTAGGAAAGACTGACTTAAACAATTAACATAGCATTTCAGTAAGACATGCCAAATATAATTTCTCAATGCAGAAGCAGGAAAATAATAAACCTATAGATGTACAATGTGAATAAAACATAAGAACATCTTACCTAAAGCAGCAAAGCAGAATGATACGGGTACTTGTTTTGAGATTCACAAGACAAAGCCAACTGGTATTCAGCTACCTCATGGAAAGTTTAAATATCCTCAAAACACAGTATTTCACATTATGACCCCACATTTCTATTCATAAATGAGTCTTTTTGGCCTTAATCTTCCCCCAGGGAGAATATGATTCTAATATTTACGAAAAAAGAAAAGGTCTAAATTTTCCACTCTTTTTACACCACTGGTTATTATCATGAATTCATCCTGAAGTTTAAGTTATTACTAGGTTCATGCACTAACCCCTAACATGGCACTACAATACGCTACCAAGCACTAATGCTTACAAAACTATACACATCTCAAAATGGAAGACATTGGTGATTTTGTTGTTCTTAAACAACTTGTAACATTTGTCCACAAGTATTAAAATATACATATATATATCTATTGCACATACCCCATTTTTATTTAACTTTTTAAAAGAAAAACCACCAGCTCACATGGATGAGCATAAGGAATGGAAGTAGACACAGCTATAGATGGAAGCATAGTCCTGCCTAAAATGATAGCTTTTGCCATCAAGGAGAACAATATGGACCAGAAGGGGAAATGCAGCTATATGAAGCAAATGCTGGGCTTATATATATACACCCACTTTTGTTTGTTTAATGTCATCAAACAATGATGGTGATAGCTATGGAAAATGCAGTAATAATTTGAAAGAGAGCAGTAAATAATTCTAAGCAGTGAAATAAAAATACAGAGCAACTAGAGAAGTCAGTCTGATATACAGGTAAGTAGGTGAGACCTGGTTTCATTGGTGCTGACAGTACAGGTATCCTATTCCTCTTTCAAGTGATCCTACTCAAAAAATTGCCATTAGCACATGGGGACAATAGGTAACTTAAGAAACACAAATTCTCCATGATATGTTCTCAACACTGATGGGAATGCGTTTACACAGGCTCTGTTGTCGTTAACAATTCTAAAACACTAAAAACATCAGGAAGTGGATGGGAAGTTCCTTAGAGAAAAGTTTGTTATCTTTATCAAAAGTTCCTTTCACTGAGCTTTACCATTCAGTAACTGCCTGCAAAGGAAACTATTTTATCTATATTCTGTAATTATTTTATTAAAAAGCTTTCTTATACCAATTTAAACTGGTTAGCCAATTAGACTAATCATTAAGAGTACTCAACTTTTCTCATTATTGGACACATCACTCTCAAACATTGGTAAATATGGCCTAAATTTTCATCAGCATAAAAGCATGCCTAGCCTGGGCAAACATTTCCTAGCCTAAATGACAGAGATGATCTAAAACTACTGTAAACTTTATCTAAGTTTCAAATCTTTCTCTACTCACAAGGACATAAAGGTTTCAAACATTCTTCCTTGTAAAGACCCAAGAATTCAAACACTAGTCCTCTGTTAATCTGGAAGCAACAATTTTTCAATAGTCTATTCATATGGAGTCATTCTGAAGGAAAAAATGGTTCATGTTCTTTACTAGAACTATTTTTCTTGTTTGAGGTTTTAAAGATCCTGAATCTCTTCTAGGTCTACACTAACCCAACCACAAGTTTGGGGACATTGCTGTTGAGGTTCATTCTTGGATGAAAAAGTTCAGTTCCAACTCCTGAATTCCACCTTTTTCAACCTAACATTATACCTGTTCCCTTAAAAATAAATCAGACATTCAAGAACCCACTCTGGGTCAAAGAAAAAAAAAATTACTTATGATTTTATAAAAACTGGAGATACAGAATATAAAATGCCATAAAATCAGATGGAAATCCAGTAGGCATTTTTGCTTTTTCTTAAAGGAGTTAGCTCATTATCCTACAATTTCCAGTGTCCAAAGTTCAAAACAGGCTGCACCATAGGATTCATCACATCTTCTGAACAGAGAAACCACTATACCCCTCTTCTTCTAGTCTCAGCAACATGGAAAATCAAGTCTTCAATTCTTTATCAGACTCTACAGGCTGAATTTTAAATATAGCAATCTCACATCCTAAGGTGAATGAGGTTCTATCACTGGGTCTGTCAAAACTGTTTAATCTTCTTTTACCAACCTTGCGCTAAACCCACACATGCAGTCATAGGGCTAGCATCTGTACAATGTGGTCCTTTCTCAAAAGAATGAAAAAAAAACATTAAAAAAATGTCCAAAGACTCCTGAGAAAGAAGTCAAAAACAGCTTCCTTCTCCAGAGAAAATTCCCTCTTCTCATTCAAAAATGTGGATTTATACATGGAAAAACTTGTATTTATACAGTAACTGTTGTATATTCACATCTGAAATTAATCTTGTCTTTATGCTTCTTATCACATCAAAGGTTTTATTGCAGAATTGAAAGTTGTTCTTATCCAGTAAATCTATGGCACAGGATGAACCAGTCATTTAGGTATATATGTAATTTTTAGTATCTCATTTTATATCAGAATATGTTTATGGAATTTTCTGTGCTTATCATGATAGTGGCTTAATCTGGAAGACATTAGGAAAAAAAAAACACAACAACAACAAAGAACCCTGATGTCATCCATACTTGCTACTTATTTAGTCTTCTTGTTTGGAACAAAAGGTAGAAAGTTCACAGATACAATCATCTCAGCACCTTTCAACTTTATCATCAGCCTACAGCTTGCAAAATGGTTTCTTTCCAGTTTCAGAAATAGAAGAAATATCAGAAGTTGGCAGAATCACTGCACCCTAGGGGCTTCTCTGTGTTGCATCTGAGGAGTGGAGCAAAAAGAAAAGCGGCATTTTTCATTCCAATCATGGAGGTACAGTGTAGAGAAGAGATATCCACATTTCAAGAATAGGGAAAGTGGTCAGATAAAAGAAGCAGGACCACTACTCCTGAAGACAACATAAAAATACCTGGAAATACAAAATAAACAGGAAGATTAGGACAAATATTTCTCTGCATGAGCTTACTTAAAAAAATACTTAAAAACATATAGATAATACTTTGTTTTACATGTTGTCTGTCATCAGAAGAGCAGAAAGAGAAACTAGGAAAAAATGAACATGATACAAAAAAGCTAAATTTACACAAGATTTGTATTATATAGAGAATTACATCACTTTCCTCATGCAGAAACATACTTCAAGTGTTTAGACATAAAATGACTATATAAACCAAGTATTTAAGAATATTGTTTACTCTTAATCTGATGACTAAATATATAATACTGCAAACCATATATATCATTTTACTTTGAATTACCTTTAATGACTTATGACCAAGAGTGAGTCATAAAAAATCTTAAAAATATAACATGCCCATGGCCATCAAATAACAGCATGTAAAAATATGAGTAGCTCATTATTGCTGAATAGAATATTTTTAAAATGCAAATATTTGCGAGAGTAAATCAGATGCAAAAGGTCACACATCTAATTTCACATGCCAAATTCAGAAGAAAGAAAATAGAAGAGTGGTGATGAGGGGCTGGGAAGATAGCTGATAGTGGTTACTGATGATGGATACTGCGTTTCTGTTTGGGTAATGGATGCACAGCAATGTAAATACACTTAATGCCACTGATCTGTACACTTGAAAATGGTTTAAATGATTAAAATCTTAAGTAAACTGCTTTAGTTCACAAAAACAGTCAATAGCAACTGGCTGGTCTTCCTAATCCCCATTTTTAGTATATCACAAATAAATATTTCAACCTTACACTGAAACTGAATAAGCTTTTTCAGTTGAACACAAGACAGCTCTGAGTCAAAATATAGAGAAGGCAAATGTAAATTAATTCTGAATCACATCAGGAGGGAGAGAACTGAAGAATGAGCATTTGTTGCAAAAGCAGCAGTTGGATGTAAGAGGGAAAATTACATCAAGTCCACAGATGGCCTTTAGAACCCAGTGGGCTGTTTCATTATATAAGCTTATGCAGGCTAATTGAAAGCTTGCATCAGCCACTACACTGTTCTGCAATTCAATTCTAATGGCAAGATAATTGGCAGTAATGTTGAGTGGTGAGGGAGGAACATAAGCTAGTTTTTTCCTGAAGTAAATTTACTGAAAGACTTTTATGTAAACCAAACAAGCACCAAAGAAGCTTTGAGAGGAACACCTTTTCTTAAAAAAGAATCTGTTTAGGTTCTTTAAGTACAAATTACTTTAGCAATATCAAGAATAAAAATGCATGTTATATATCAACTTCATCCCCCAAACAATCTGTATCTTAACATTAAGCAATAATGCTCTAAGAATATAAGTTTATATTCTCTTCATAATAACCAATCTCACAATTCAGATTTTACTTATCCAACATTAAACTCTTCAAGCACACACATATATAGATGTGTTTGTGGGACCCATTTGAAAGCTGAGTAAGTAGATTACTATAAAAGCTAATTTTGACCAAAACCTACAACTCCCCATAATATCTATCCCTTTCACTTTCTCTTTTAACCTCAATTCTATCCCCCATCCACTTCTGCCTTCAAGGTTCATTCACATTAACTCTATGTTCTTCCTGAAATGACAAATACAATGCTTACATTACACCTTTTATAATGTGCCCTGTGAGAAGATTTTTCTCAGGTATCTACATAATCTTTCACCTTCAAGTCTTGGCTCAAATGCCATTTTCTCAATGAGGGCCATACTGAGTCCCTGTTTAAGGTTATACTGTCCCTGCATCCTATCCACAAACATGCTTCCATCATTCCTTTACCTTGCTCTACCTTTTCCTTTCACCCACACCACATAACGCTAGCCTACTATATAAGATTCTTAAGTTTCTCATTTACTGAAATGTAAGCTTAACTGAAAAGGAACACATTCTGTTCACTGCTCGATTCCAAACATCCAAAAGTGTATGAACCGTAATCATTTCATAAAAATATGGTAAATAAATGAATGGCAGAGCTCTTAAATACATGTAGCCAGCATGCTTAAAAATGAAACAGTTAAACAAGGAAACTAGAACTATATATGCTGACTTACAAAACTTACAAATACATTCTTTATAAAGGTTCTTTTGAAGCCACTGTTTTGTGCTATTGACTATACAAAGTAAATTCTTATTATTGGGGGATTGTAAAGTGCTAGTTGTCTGGGAATCCTGTAAAGGGTGGCTGGAGTCTCAAGGGAGACCCATCTCGTTGGAACCAGGTCCTTTGACTAGTGGGGTCTGTGTCAACTCTCGATAGCTAATGTCAGAATTCTGTTGCAGAACACCAGTTGATGACAATGACCAACGAGGAAAAAGTAACAATAAATGACTTCTGACGGAAAGCCATATCTGGGCTTGTGGCTCTGTCTTGTTCTCTGGTCTGCTTGTTCTAAAAAAGTCAGGTATATCATGACCTTTAATGGTCCTGGGAAGAGACTTACACAGGAAAGAACAGAGGCATCCATTTGGAAATGACTAGCAAATCTATCAAGAAACTGGATCTGATGACTGTCTGCCCCAGTCAGTATCTTGACTGCAAACATAAATACCCCAAGCCAGAAGCCACTAGCTAATCTGGTCTCTAATTCCCAACCCACAGAAAATGTGAGATGTTCGCTGTTTCGATCCACTAACTTCTGTATGTATCCATCAATAACTAATAAACTTCCATTAAAGAGAGAATGATATATATTGGGAATTAAATACTTCCTTTCCTTATTTTGATATGAAAATAGCAAATTCAGAACACATTTCACAAAACATAATGGATATCAATGTCATTTCAGTTTTTAAGTGTCTTGTTGAATACTGGGCTTGTTAGACAGTTTCTGTCCCCAGATGTAGACAAATTTTACATGCAGATGTAAAATTTTGCCTGAGCAAAAACATATCAAATATTCACTAAGTGCTTCCTTTCTTTGAAAAATCTTACTTGAGTCTGTTTCCCTGGACTTAAGGTTCTATATCCAAATGCTAAGTCTCTACCCTAAGGGTATATGAAGACTATCACTTAAAGGGTATTTTGTCCCATCAGTTTTTAATTTCATTTAATACTGAAATACATACAGGAGCTCCAGTAACGCAATTGGTTACTGCGCGGTACTTATATGAAATATACACAAATGGAGTCTTTTCATTTACTTTTTTCAATTATAAAATAACATAAAACTATCTTAACCCTTTTTAAAGTGTATAATTCAGTAGTATTAAGTACATTCATACTGTCTTATAAGCATCACCATCATCTTTTCATATTGTAAAACTTTATGTAGCCATTAAACAATAACTCCCTACTTCCCCTCCCAATAGGCCTTGGCAACCAGCATTCTAATTTCTGTCTTTGTGATTTTTACTACTACCTTATGTAAATACTATGCCAGATTTTAATCCTTAAAGTAGTTGTACACCAAATGATTTTCATATAATACAATCAGAACATAAAACTAAATTGGTGTTATAGGTTGAACTGTGTCTTCCCCAAATAAAGTCCTAATCCCCAATACCTTAAAATGTAACCTTATTTGGCCAGCAGTGGTGGTGTGCGACTTTAATCCAAAGCCTAGGATGGGAGGCTGAGACTGGGAATTCCTTGAGTCTGAAGGTTCAAGACCCGCCCAGGGCAACATAGGGAGACCAAGTCTTAAAAAATAGCTGGGTGTGGTGGTATGTGCCTATAATCCCAGTTTCCTGGGAGGCTGAGGATGAGGATTGCTTGAGTTCGGGGTACCACAGGCAACAAGAGTGTGCAGTTCCCCAAGCAAAAATAAATAGCGAGACCTAGCCTCAAAAAAAAAAAGAAGAAAAAAAAAAGAAAAAAAAAAGGTAACTTTATTTGGAAATACAATCATTGGAGAGATAATTGGTGAAAGCTCCAAATCCTAGCCACTAGACCACCTGGGATGGAGATATAATTGGTTAAGATTAAATCATACTAGATTTGAGTAGACCCCTAATCTAATCTGACTAGTATCCTTATAAAAGGAAAAATTAGATCATAGACACATACAGGAATAGTGTCTTGTGATCACTGGAGTTATGCTGCCATAAACTGAGGAACTATCAAAAGTTAGCAGAAAGGCTAATCATTTCCCAATGTCTTCAGAGGGAGGATGGCACTGACAACTTGATTTTGGATGTCTCATCTCCAAAACTGGAAGACAACAAATTTCTGTTGTTCTAAGTCACCCAGTAATATTTTCTGACAGTTCTAAGAATCCAAAACAGCAGCCTACATGTTCTAGAGATTACTGTCAATCATTAAAGCATGTACAACTCTCTTGCTCTTTAAGAACAGAACCTACTTTTTTTTTTTGACACTAGGTCTCGCTATTTTGCCCGTGGAACTGCAGGCTCACGTTGCTCGAGGTACCACGGACTCAAGCAATGCCCAGCCTCAGCTTCCCAGGTAGCTGGGATTACAGGCGTGCGCCACCATGTCCAGCTATATTTTTTTGGAACTAGGTCTCGCTACAGGGCCCAGGCGGGACTCGAACCGCGTTCTCTAGTCCCAGCCGCTTCACAGGCTGAAGCTTATAGGCACAAGCCACCATGCCCGGCAAAAACAGAACCTACTTTACATCTTCAGTAAATTCAGACGATACCAACACTTGGCACTAAACAGATTCATACAGAGGATATTAAAGGTT
Organism: Uropsilus gracilis; assembly: GCA_004024945.1. NCBI lineage: Eukaryota > Metazoa > Chordata > Mammalia > Eulipotyphla > Talpidae > Uropsilus > Uropsilus gracilis. Next base: position 14,683 of record PVHY01015858.1, read on the forward strand.
TACTGAATAATTAAAGGAGCTGGGCGTGATGGTGTTCGCCTGTAATCCTAGCTACCTGGGAAGCTGAGGCTAGGGATCACATGAGTCCACAGGTTCGAGACAACCCTGGGCAACATAGCGAGACCTAGTCTCTTCAAAAAAAAAAAAAATTTAAAACTAAACTATTGCCGGGCATGGTGGCTCATGCTTGTAAGCTTCAGCCTATGAAGCAGCCAGGGCTAGGGATCGTGGTTCGAGTCCCACCTGGGGCCCGTAGGGAGACCTAGTTCCAAAAAAATAGCTGGGCATGGTGGTGCGCGCCTGTAATCCCAGCTACCTGGGAAGCTGAGGCTGGGGATTGCTTGAGTCTGTGGTACCCCGGGCAACGAGAGCCTGTGGTTCCACAAGCAATAATAGGAAGACCTAGTCTTAAAAAAAAAAACAAAACTATTGGTGGTATGTGCCTGTAAGTGCCAGCCTATGGAACATGGCTGGGACTGGGCATCACGGTTCAAGTCCTGCCTGGGACAACATAGCAAGAGCTAGTTCCAAAAAAAATAGCTGGGCATGGTAGTGCGTGCTTATAATCCCAGCTACCTGGGAAGCTGAGGCTGGGGATTGCTTGAGTCTGTGGTACCACAGGCAATGTGAGCCTGTGGTTCCATGGACAAAAATAGTGAGACTTAGCCTCAAAAACAAAACAAAACAAACAAACAACCCCCCCAAACTATTACTATTTACCAATTATTAAAGTGAATATATTCTACAATTTTCCCAATGACATTTATAAGTTCAGATCCTTCAAGCTCATCAAACTTGTCTTTTTTTACTTAAGTGTTACATTTGTTGAAAAAAAAGAAAAATTTGCTTAAATGCCAACAATTTAGTTATTTCTGATATGCATATTCTATTTAAGCTAATGGAAAGGAAAAAAAGCTAATGGTTTATTATTCCACTTTTCTGTAGCTGTTTTCAATCTGCTTACACAGAATTTGGAAACAGTCACTATTACTCACTTGTCAAATCCTGAGTTCAGAATTTTGTTTTCTTTTTGAGAAGAATATAAAAGCACCTAAAACTCAAGGAAAATATTCATCCTGTGAGAAGGAAAAATAAAAAAGCATGTTACAGTAAGGATACAGCCCTCACTAGTGCTCAAAGCATTCATGTGCAAAATTATTCAACTACACTAAGCTATTGTATCAAAAACTATTCAGTAAGAATGATAGATATTCTGTTCCTGTACTGGCAGTGATTTTATAAAGCTGTCAAAATCCTTCAAATTTTTATGGAACACTGTCTCCTCTGAGAATCTTGATGAAGCTATTTTATCCCCACAAAAGACCTTTGCTTTAGTGTAGACAGTCACTCCCCTCAGTTAAGTAGGGAGGAACCAAAGTTCTGTTCCTTTCCTCTGCTCCATTATCTTTTCTTCTCCTAGATGAAATGAAAAAAGTGACAAAAGCAACACAAAGATCTTATAAGTGTTTCTTTGTTTGGCATTTTCAGCTCTGTTAAATTCAGGGTGAGCAAAGTGCATAATCAACATTCATATGTATATAATAACATGTCATTCAAACTGGGCCCAACTATTTTGACAGTTAAAAGAATTCCACAAATTCAGAAATCTAGTAACAGGAACCTTTCCCAGAGAATTTAACTGAATGAGTAGTTACAGTAATCCTAACTATAAACTATAAAATCATAACTATAATCCTAACTATAAAACTGACAATGTTATACTCTGCAACCCTGCCAGATTACACAAATTACGTCTTAATATTATTTTTCAAAACTATGGGCCATTGAGGCAATTATCAAGACTAGAAGGACAAGGTCCTAACTCAGATCTTTAAAGTCTGAGAGGTGGGAGTGAGAACGAAAGGCTGTAGTAGAGGCAACAAGAGAACGTGCTCAATACTCATACTTAAACGAAAATTCCGGGAGGGACTTGTTACACAGAATCTCAAGGTCAAAGGGCCAGGGATACAAAGTACTCAAGCCGCGGCAGGCTTGAAATGATACCAAAGCCTTATGGACATAATCATGGGCACGAACTGGTGAGGTGAGTAATTAAAGTCAATAAAAAAAACAGGACACTTCCAAAAATAAGCCGATAGCTGACGCCACCGTTCCAGAAATGTGCGTGCATCACATATACACCCCGCGCACACACACACTCATGTGGGTGCAAACACCAGAAAGCAAGCAGAAAGCACAACGGCGGTCAAAGGCAGGGCACTGAAAAGGGCTGTGGTGGCTCAAGGACTGTAAGGGTACGACACACCCCGGAAGATAGTGTGGCCACCCTGGGGCAGGGCAGGAAGCCAGGGCCCGCGCCGGCTGGCTGCGGGGCAGGCTCCTCGCACCCTCAGTTCCGCGCGGGTTTGGACTGCACCACCTGCTGCTCGTTCCCCAGTCATAGCCTTCTCTCCTTACCTTATTCTGACCTAGAGAGGCACTCAACCGTCCAGGGGCCTAGTTGCCCCCGGCCCAAAGGCCGGCTCAAGACTGCGCGCCTCACTCCGCCATCTTGTGCCTCCCCAAGTCTGCCAGACCTGCGGCCGCTGTTCCCACAAGCTCCGCCCCGCTGCTCTAGCTGAGTGCTGATTGGACAGCCCCTTGAGCAGGCGCATTCTCCTTCCCTTGTATGTTGGTTAAAATGTACATCAATCAAAGTGCTAACCCCGCTTTTTGATCTGGATTTTTGTCAGGTCTGGTCCTAACGTTGGGATAACATAGAAAACTGCTTTTGTAATTTATTTGTTAAGCCTGTATAATTATTTCTGATGGCGGTTTATGGTAGAAAATTTGGGAGAGACGCACCAGAAGATAAAAAACTTAAATGTTTACTATCATTAAACCAGCTATAGAAATGAAAAATCCAGCCGGGCACGGTGGCTCGTGCCTGTAAGCTTCAGCCTATGAAGTGGCTGGAGCTAGGGATCGCGGTTCGAAACCAGCTTGGGGCAACACAGCGAGACCTAGTCCCCAAAAAACAGCTGGGCATGGTGGTGTGCGCCTGGAATCCCAGCTACCTGGGAAGCTGAGGCTGGGGGATCGCTTGAGTCCGTGGTACCCTGGGCAACGGTGAACCTGCGGTTCCACGGGCAAAAATAGTCTCAAAAAAAAAAAAAAAATCCTTAAGCACCAAGGGGAGATGGAGATGTGAAAATTGATTGTTGATCATTACAAAGTGCTGCAATAGAAAATATCTGTAGGTGCAGACCAAAATTGGGGATATGGAGACTGAGAGGCATTATAATTACAGTTCCTTAAAAGGTACCCAATAATCACATTTTAGAATTTAGTTATTTTAATAGATAACAATTTCACAAAGGAACGAACCCCTCCCCCCGAAAGGAACACTGTATCAGAACAACTCATGTTTTGGTAAAAAGCAGCTCCTTCTGCCCGCTTGTCTGAGTCTTCCTTTTTTTGTAATAAACCTGCCTTTTCACACATAACCAAATATTTTTGTCTCCTTGCCAAACTCAGTGAAAGGGGAACTCTACTGAAAGGTCTCTTATAGGTAAAACCAAGGACCCCCACTCACCAAACCCATCAATTTTCCACTAGAAGCAATGTTACAGTTGGTAATATAACCTGGGGATGGATGGGCTGGATGGTTAGGGATGGATGGTTAAGGAAGGAGGGAGGGAGAGAGGGAGGGAGGGAGGGAGGGAGGAATGGATGGATGATTCCGCGAACTCAAGTGATTCCTAGCCTCAACCTCCCAGGTAGCTGGGATTACAGGCACGCATCACTGCACCTAGCTGCATGACTAATTTTAATACTGATAGTTTCATTTCAGGGCCAGGGGCTTTTCATCTGGGCATTATCCAAAACCTCAGCAATTTAATCATTTTAGTTTCTCTCTGGTTTTGTCTATCCAATTTCAGTTCTTAAAGAACCCAAATGTTGCACTGCTGTACAACTCTGGTCATTAAATGAAAGCAGGTTTCATCACTTTTATTTAAGGGTCATTTTGCCATAAATCAAACTTGTAACTGACAGTTTCGTTGTTCGCTACACCCAACTGCAGGACACTGAGGGTAACTGGGGTTCCTCTTGTGGGATGTGACAAAGTGGAGCAGGCTATTAGAGACACTATGTATTTCCCTATACCAGAAGGCTACCACCTAGGCCACTTCGTAGAAATACTGATCCTTAAAGTTGCAAATTTTTTTGAGACTAGGTCTCACTATGTTCCCCGGGGTAGCCTCCAACCTGCGGACTCAAGTGATTCTTAGCCTCAGCCTCCCAAGTAGCTGGGCACGTGCCAACGCTCCTGGCTCTAAAGTTGCAAATTCTTAAAGCAAGAAAAACAAACTACTAAAAATTAAATGTTCAGTAAGGCTTCAGATAAAGAAAAATAAACTTTCTGGGTACTAATATAAAAACTAACAATGCCATTCATGATAGCATCAAAAAAGATGGAATACATAGGAAAAACATTAATCAAAAAAGTGCAAGATTTATATACTGAAAACTATAAAACATTAGTAAAATGAAGGAAGATCTAAACAAATGTAGACTAGACACAACCTTCAGACTTCCATGAAATTAACCTTCTGTCAAAAAAATTTTATTTGGGGGTGGCAGATCTTTATTGTTTTACAGACCCACTATGGAACTTGTTAAGAAGTTCTACAGTTCAGAAGTAGAACTGCTCAATTATTCCAAGGAATAATATGTGATGTGTGGGTTCAACCTAATTTTGAAATTGGGACATGTAACACCTTCAGTTTTGTTCCTCTTTCAAAACTGTTGACACTGCTTTTTTAGACTTTTGGCATATGTCTAGTAAACTACCATCTTCAAACACATCAGTTATATAATCCAAAACAGTTTTCCCCCTCTGAACAATATGACTCCCATGGAAGGCTTAGTACAGCAGTATCTTAGTGATTGCCAAATTCTTTTCCATGTTTTACAAATCATTTAGGAAGCTGGGTGCGGTGGTGCACGCCTATAATCCCAGGTACCTGGGAGGCTGAGGCGAGGAATTATTTGAGTCTGTGGGTTTGGGACTATCCCAGGCAACATAGCGAGACCTAGTCTCTAAAAAAAATAAAGGAAAAAAATACAAACCATTTAGTGATCCATTACAAAATTTTGCTTAGAAAAACTTCAAACTAATGAGTGGTAATTTCTGAAATCTGCACTTTTCCCCTTTTGCAAACTTTGCTTTCTGTTCTCTAGCCATATACCAATATTTATATTTCTGTGATAACAAAGTTACTAAAATTGTTTGACTTCATGCCACAGTTGAGGATTTCATAGAATGCAGTTATATTTTGCAAATAGATTGTATACTGTATCTGGTCTGTCACTCTGGCATTCTATCGGTCAGGAAGAAACAGCACAAAACACTTTTACAACTTAGCATATGCATTCATTCTGCTAAAATTCAAAGCTTTTATTCAGAAATTGAGTCAGTTTTGAGGAAATAGTTCATAAAATAAAGTCTCCATGGCAGTTTTTGCCAACTGAAATCCTGCAGAGCATATTTTAATAAGAGGTAGAAATTTTATATTTCACTGTTGGCAGAGAAAAGACTCACTAACTCAAGAAATTCAATGTCATGAAGAAGCGTTCCTTCCATAGTCCATAAAGTTGTTTGCAGATATAACCCTCTAAAGTTATGTCATCACCATTTGATGTCACTAACATTCCTTTTTCCAAAGTAATAAGAAAAAAGCACCATCTTATACATCTCTAAATGTATAAGATGTATACATTGTATAAAATGTGTAAGATATATAAAACTACACGGGAAATTACTGGTTCAATCAGGACACAGTTCTGAGTCACAAGTACAGGCTATATTAGGTAAAAAACATTATTTTCTCTATATCATTAAGGCTGTTTTACTTTAGTAAATTTCTGTTGTACTGAAGACTAAACTTTTTAGCACTAGCAAACTCTTCTTGATTGCTTGGGTCTTTACTATAAACCCACATTGTGATGTCTTCAGGGATAAAACCTGCTTAGGATTATTTACTCTATTCTGGTATGCCTGGTGAGTTACTTTTGTTTTCTTTAATATGGTCTCATTTCTGCCCATCACGGTGTCTCGTGCCTGTAAGCTTCAGCCTATGAAGCGACTGGAGCTAGGGATCGTGGTTTGAGTCCCACTCGGGGCAACACAGGGAGACCTCGTCCCAAAAAATACCTGGGCATTGTGGTGTACACCTGTAATCCCAGCTACCTGGGAAGCTGAGGCCGGGGATCGCCTGAGTTCGTGGTACCCTGGGTCTATGGGCAAAAACAGCAAGACCAAGTCTCAAAAAAAAAAAAAAGTCTCATTTTCTGGGTTGTTAGCATATGCTTTGCAGTGTCCTCATTAATAAAGCTACTTCTAATTGCCTAAGGGCTGAATGACCAAACCATCTAGCTTGTTAGTATTTATAAAGAAATAATGTGTGTGTGGTATTCTACAAGTATGAGATTTTCTTGGGAATAAAACACTGAAACTGTGGTTAATGGTGCTTGATATCTATTGCAGGCCTACAGCTCTTTGATTAATTCTTATTTTCTCCAGTCACATTCAGGTACTGAATATAACAATTCACCAATCTGGTTCAGTTCTCAACTAGACTGCAAATGGTGGTAGGAAGCATCAGGACCCTATCTTTAAATAAACAGTCTTGCTAATTTTAAGAAAAGCTCACAATCCAGTGCTTGTAAGACTGACTACATAGAAGATGACTCAGAGCCTTAGCATCTCAAGAGCAAATCCTTAATGGGTTTATGCCTCAGGTAAAGATATCAGGTAGTTATTTTACTCCATGCAGAAAGAGATGAGACTCTTCATTACTTCCTGATGCCCCCAAGAGCTATTTGAAAAAACAGCCTGCAGTACTTCACAAATTTACCAGGTACATCAAGAGTTAATGCTACAGGTTACCTCAAAACACCTTGACAGTCAAAGGGCTCCACCAAGAGCCAGGCTGCCCTCCACCCCCCACTGAAATTCCTATGTTCCACTGATCCTGGTTGACTTAAATCACAGATTTAGATGTAGATCCTGATCAATTTAGATAACTGGACTTGAATCTTTCATCCTTCCTTCTTTTGTCTCTCTTACAGCACCTTAAGTTTCTGCTCTTTTGGTTTGAATTTATCAATAAAGAGTAAGATTGTGAAATCCTAAACTCCCCACCCTCAACCCTGATAAGAATAGCACCCCAGATCCCTTCTTTCCTTTCTCTTCTTCCCCCAAGATATCCTTGTGCTCTAAGTGTGCTGAGTAATTTTCATGTCATATAAGGAATAAAACTGGTGTTTTTTTTTTTAAAGACCAACCAAATTTACCAGGTGAAAGTCTTACCACTACTTGGTGTAGAGAAAAAGAAAATCTCTAAATTGGATTTCTACTAAACGACTGTAAAGCCATCTTTTGTTAAAATAGCTTGACTCAAAGCTCAAGGTAATACTGAAAGCAGGCATTCAGGAAAATGAGAACTGTACCAGCTATGACAATCAGGGAACCAGAACTGTACCTGGCAATGGCAATCAGGGAACAGGAACCACACATGGCTGTGGTAATCAGGGAATGAGGATACCAGGGCTGGCAAGAAGCAGGTTTATTAGTACTGGTACTATCAGATTCATACCCAAACACTGAACACCCTTACCATGAAGTCCAGGGTTTATATACCCTTTACATGTACCAGTGTTCTGGGTGGGCTATCATTGGTGATAGTACATGGCCTGATGTGACAGAAGACAGAATGAGGAAGATTCAAGGAGAAACTGGGCTGCATACTAGTAAAGTGAGTCAGTAAATTGTGGATTGTTTATCTTAGACCACTAGGCTCTATTTTTTGGGTCACTGTACTTCAGCATACTTTAGGTTATCATGCTTTCACCTGGTCATCATATTTCAATATGAATTCAGAGCATTTCAGTTCAACAATGATGACATTTCCTTCTAAAGAATTCTGCTCTTGGTATGTATGGAACAGGAAAAATAACTGGTTGGTAGCATAAGAAGTTCAGTTTTGTAAAGATAGTCCTCTTGGAAGCATCTCTATAGTAATGCTTGCTCTGCATCCTAATTAGCACAACGTGTACATATAAGCTTTTAAATACAAAGCCTGATATGGCTTTAAAATTAATTTGGAAAAAATCAGTGGCCATAAAGAATACTCTAAAAAAGAACACTGAGAGTAATGGACAGTAATTTAATTATATAAGATCAAACTTGGATTTTGTAATCCCACTTCTGTAAACAAATAGTTGTATGAAGAAAAGCATTCATTGGGCCAGGCGTGGAGGCATGTGCCTTTAATCCCAACCCAGGAGGGGAGGCCAAGACTAGGAATCGTTTGAGTCCGCAGGTTTGAGACCCACCGGGGCCACATAGCAAGACCTAGTATCAAAAAATAGCTGGGCATGGTGGTGTGCGCCTGTAATCACAGCTACCTGGGAGGCTGAGGCTGGGGATCGCTTGAGTCCAGGGTACCCTGGGCACCATGAGCCTGCAGTTCCCTGGGCAACATAGCAAGAACCTAGTCTCAAAGAAAGAAAGGCATTTGTTGTCATTATTTTCAAATGGAAAAAATTAGAAACAAGGCAAAGACTTTCTATTTGCTAGATGTGGTGCAGTGTGATTCATGATTTGCTAAAGCCAGTTAGAATTCTAAATTTATTTGGATAAAGTTTCCTAAACACCACTGAAGAGTAAAATAATGTAGAATAAAGAATGAATGATTAATAGATAAAATTCTAAGGAGGTAAAAGTGGATGGGACCCAGAACTTAAGAGAAAGAGGATTAGTCTTGAACAGGAGGGGCTCATTCACACACCGAGAACAAAGAAGGGTACAGGATGAATGAGAATGCTGGGCCAACAGAATGTTACAAGAATGGACATCATATTGTTCTCATCCTCCTCTCTTTTCTTAACATAACAGCCAAAGTTCTTTGCTTAGAATTGAGGTTAAGTCACAGTATAGTGGGTTCAAAGCAAAAGTAATAAAAAAAATTTGGATGAGCAAAAAGAGAGAACTGATTAGGAAAACAGAAAAGAAAAAACTAGAAATAAGCAAACAGGGTAACAGTTAAATAAATACTACAAGTTGGTAAACTATTATGTAATCATTCTTATAAACTAGGAACAACAAATAATATAGGAGAATATAATTTTAAAAGCTGATCTCATGTTCTGGTCCATTTATGATCAAATACATGATGCATGTTTAGATGAGAAAAGAGCAAGGGAAGTAAATTTGCTAGTTGTATTTAATGTTGTAATGTTTTCATAATTTTTATATTATTTTTATTTTCTTCAGAGACTGGTAAACCTATGGCCATGGCAATAACATTAAGGTTTCTTCAAAACTGACTGCATGGAGGAGAGGAGCTAGACCAACCATCCTCTGGAGTTTGTCTCCACCAGGGAACTTCTCCACTGCCAGTGGCTGAGGGTTGGGTTCCCATTGCCAGATGCCAGAACTATAAGGCTCAGAAGCAACATCATATCACAGACATCAGAATGAAGGAGACAACCAGCATGAATGTAGAGGCATGGATTCCAGTAAACACAAGGGTCTAGAGAAATGGAGCCAAGTCTCCTCCACCACAGGAAGCACCAAACACAAAAGAGCCTGGAAAACCACAACACATACCTGCCCTACAAGAGGTGCCTGATATGCTTGGCCTGGCCACCCACCTCAGTCACTCCTGGAGATCTGAGCAGCCTGGTCTCATGCATTCCAGGAGCGTAGGTCCCCAAACAGGAAAACTGCTCCAGAAAAGAAAAAAAGAGAGACCAGTAGGCCAACCATGGATCTACAACTTGCAGTGGAGAAAAAGAGCTGGAGTGATTAGAGTTCGTGAAGGAATAAGGGGAAATAGGGTAGTGATGTATGGGTGCATTATGGAAGGGAGGGCCATATCAAAGGAGAAGAGTAACTATACAATTATGACTGATGTTTTATGAAAATAAGAACATTTTAAAAATTAAAAAAAAAACTAACTGTATAGTCACTGCATTTATTTTATGCTTTCTCCAAATCCTAAAATTAGACTCAAAGTAGAGCTTAAACACTATGCACGTTATTTGGAACAGAATTTTGAGACAAGAGAGATGGGAACGTATAAATGTTAAAAATAAGATTGATCCACAGAATATGAAACTATCAATAAAAATTGCTTATGTTCCAAAATGTTCATAGTAGCATTATTTACTGTTAGGACATGGATGCAGCAGCCTAAATGTCCATTGATGAATCAAGATGTGATTAAAAAAAAAAAGATGTGATCTATACACAACATGGATTATATAGTCATAAGAAAAGGTTGAAAGGTAGTCATTTTTAACAAAGCGGAGGGAATTTGAGAGACTAATTGCAGCAAAGTAAGTTAGAATGATAAAAACAAATAGTGGACACGTTTACATAGAAGACAATTTGATAATATAAAAAACTTTAAAAACTAATGGACATTAATCTGAGGTTAAGGAGAAGGTAAGGAAGGAACAAGGGGATACAAAGAGTAGAGGGTGGGGATACAAAGAGTAGAGGGTGGGGGAAGAATTCAGAAAACTGATTTCAGTTATTACTCCTTTGAGTCTTGTGTTGTTTCAACAAACTTTAAGAGATACTTGTATGCTCCATGAACTGACCATAGATCAGAGGCACACAACAAGGGAAGTGCAGGGAGAGGGGTCAAAACAGGGGAGGGAAGAACAAAGAGACTATAGTGATAGTGATAGGATGGCAGGAGAACTAACTACAGGAACTACACCTGACAGGAGAAACCAAATATTGTACAAAAAATGAACTAAATAACTAACTAAATAAATAAGAAGCTATGAAAAGCCATGTAATCATAGCTAGGTACAATATGTCACTGAGGCTGCATATGCATGAGGATGCAGACAACTTAGTAACAGATGATAGTCACAGCATTGTAGGTCTTTTTACATTTAAGGAGCCAAGGAGTCTTGAAAATGGAATCTTACCTGGAGTGATTCAAGTGGTTAAAGCTGCCATTCCCAGAATGTACAATGATGGCACCAAGATGAATGCTTCCATCTCCTATGTCCAGCAGCACAGGAGACCCATTTGATAGCACAAACATTCATCTGTAAGGGAGACACTGTGATTTCAAACATGATGAAGGGGACTGTGTTTTATAAAACTCTAACAAAACACAGGAACAAAGTCAAGCAAGTTATTTATTTTAACCACAAGTATTTATTGATGGGTCAAAGAATACAATTTTAATGGAACAATAAGGCACAACTGTGGATTAAAACAGTTTGCTATACAGCCAAAAGGAAGAAAAAGCCATAATCTCAGGACCTTTAAATATACAAGTCAAGGAGCCTCTGAAGTAAACCTCTTTAACAGATCAGAGTCAGATAATTCTTCTCTTTTATACAATTCCTATATTACATCACTTTTTCACAAAGCCAGACTGATACTTCATCAAGAATTCCTTGGTCATTTTTACTTGAGTCATCAAGCCTGGCTATTCCTACTTGGAAAGAGTGGGCTCTTTCCAAGTTTGGGATTTTCCTTTCCCCCAGCAACTCCCTTGCTAATTACTGTTTATACATATCTTGGATAGTCTTCCAAAGCAAGGAAATAAGCAAGCAAGCAATGAGTCTGAGAAAGCCAGCAAAGGGCAGATATATAGATGAATACTCATAAAGACAGACATAAGGATGAAAATAGCCTGATTCAATGAGGTCTATACTAAACTGACTTAGGCAGAGAAGTTGCTCTGGCTCATACTAAGGCCTACGATGTCACCTCAGATTGCGCCATCAGTGCCAGTTCCTTTGTTTCTAAGGGATTAGCAGTGGTCTAAGGGATATGAGTGGAGTTCACAAGTAAGTGTAAGCAGGGTGTGCTCATGATACCATACATCCAAAGTTTTGGACCTGTAGAAGAGATGACTATGGCTTCCAACATTAACGCTTGCCAAGTGTGAAATCTGTAGGGAATTTTGTGCAAAACTTCAAGACAGTGAGGACAATCTTTAAATCTCCTGGACTGGGATAAGTTAGGCACTTCCGTAACACTAATCTTTCTAACTTGGAATTCTAAAGTGAAAAACATTCCAGGACACGTAACACTGAGGCATACATCATGCTGCAGAGATGGGAACACATGAAGCTTTCAGGATACCTAGCTTCCTTGTTCAAAAGCCATGAGCAAGTCCCCAAGCACATCGTCACAGCAGTCATTCTGGTGGTGACAGTGTCCTAAAACTAAGCAAACCTGCAGGCATATGGCTATTTTCTGAAGAGTCAACACTGCACTAAAAAGAGTTGTCATATAGGTACATATGTTGAGAATCAGAGGCCAGAGGTAGAGTGACCTGGGCAAGCCACCTGAAGACTCAGCTCTACACCTCTCATCAAGGCCACAACCTTTCATGAACATCTCTAATCAACAGTCCTTTGATGACAGAGCAGAGTGCAGGGGACGAAGAGATGGTCATATTCTTCTGAGAAAAATATTGGTGACCAAAAAGCAACTTCCCAGAGATGCATTCATCAGGAAAAGCAGATGAAGACTGTCAAACCACCAACCTATCCTGTCAAGTCAGGAATACCCTCACCAGGCATAGGTGGAGTATCAAGTAGAACAGAGGGAACTGAAGCTCAATAAAAATCAGGGAGAATGAAACTCAGTGTGAATGTTATGTTGGGTGGCAGAGAAGTAGAAGCAGATAGCAAAGGACGCATAAAAAAGGATGACAATCATGCTGAAGCCAAGCTGAAGGAAAGGTAGCCTGACTATTGTCTATACCCAGTGAAAGAGCTTTGCTGGCTGATTCTTGGCATGATTCCCTCTCACTTTCTCAGATTAAACGGACATGTGGCATTCAGGGAGCAGGACAGGGAAGATAACTGGCTAGTGACAGTGGACAGAAGTAGACAGGATGTACCATTCTGTAATGCCCTGTTTATACACCATAGGCAGGTTTGTGGTGACGGAACATATTTGGGGTTGTCATGCAACAACAATAGTACTTTGGGAGAAGGGTACTGATAGGGCGGAGATTGGGCTGGTGGACGGGAGGACTCTCAAATTCCAGTTCTTAAATACTAGAAAGCAAGCAACAGTTTGGTCTCAGTCCTTCAGTGAAGAAATCGGATGCTCATTTTCTGTTCTACGTCCACCTTCTCCAATACCTGGGGAAAAAACCCAATTATAGTTATAAAGTTCACAACAGGAGATACTGTTCTAATTACTTAACTGAATGTTCACTATCCCTTCCTCCTGTGCAGCACAATTAAATTTTTTCAAATCAAGAGGTGATAGACTGACCTTTACAAATTCTGTGAAAGATATGGCGCTGTCTCCATCCTGATCAGCCTCCTGGATGGTCCTATCTGCAATGCTGCCCAGTTGCTCATCAGAGATATTCACTCCGACCATCATGCGTAGCACCTACAGGGTCAAAAGCCAGGATTTGGGGGTCAGGGAAATTCTTTTCCTAAGATAAAGATAAAGCCACTCCCACCTCTTTTTTTCTTAGATGTTCCCACATATTAACAGCCAGAAAACTGAAACATTGAAACCCTAATCTCATCAAAGTCATCCTAGAAGATGACTAATCTCAACAAATCCTAGCTGTCCAAATGCAATTGTCCTAAAGTGTGGCTAACAAACAAAGATTATTGGAAGGCTAAGTACTAAAACCCCCTTTTCAGAAAATAATAAACACACTTAAAGGGCTGTGAGAACTACAATAAAGAGATAGTTTCACCAAATGTATCTCAAGTAAAACAAAGAAACCATCTACTTTAATTCTAACATCTTTAGGGTATGTATATACTTTGAAAATTGTCTCTTCAAGCAAAATAAGGAACTCTATGACTCTAAGAAATATGAAATGGGAGAACAAGGTAGTTTTATGATACCTCCCATCACAATAGTTTGCCACTTCTTTCTTTAAAATTAAGAGCTGAGCTTTTCCATATGAAAGAAAAGTCATCTAACTCAGCTGTTCGCAGACTTTCATTTCCCTGATTCATTTACATGCTTCTCCAATCTCATAAAATAGACTAGTAAATACAAAATTACAGGATTTTATAAAAAGAGAAAAGTGATGAAATTATTTGCATCGGTACATCAACACTAGTTACATTAAAAAAAAAAATTTCCCTGAGTGATTTGTTCTATCTTATATCTAGGAGAGGAACTCTGCATATAGCAGGTGTTAAATAAATGCTTACCAAAAGAAAAGACAATTCCTGCCTATAAAGGTTAACCATATATATGAAAACTCTCCCACATACCTGTAACAGTTCATCACGGGATATCTTGTCATCTTTATCCAAATCATAAAGTCGAAAAGCAACTAGTAAAGAAAAACAAGTTAGTGGAAACTCAATAGTGCAAAGCAACATGTTTAGTTTCTTCATTAGGAATTAACATATTAATTCCTAATAATATATTAATCAATATATATTAAATATATAAAGGACACTAGACAGAATAAGTTTGTTTTCAAAAGAGCAATTGTCATTACCTAAAGAACTTTTAAAGATACTGTAACATTTCAGAAATTGAAATGAACCTCAAAATTTATGATATTTTAGCTTTGATGTTCCTATGACTCCTCTCTGGACAAATCAGAAAATTTAATTTAAAAAAAAGAAAGTTGAATACCATTTCCTTGCTCAAACTTTGTAAGTGGTTCTGTAAGGTAGGTCCTCTCAGTCAATCCATCAGTGCCACTACCATGCACCACTACTTAGAAGGCACAAATAGTAAGCACATACTCACACCAAATAGCTGACTATGCAAAATATAGTTCTTGGAAAATAGTCACTTTGGCAAATTCAAGCTAAATTTCAAATAAAAACAAGAAGAATTTGATGGTCCCCTAGTCTAAGTCTTTCTCTTTAATAACAATTAAGTCTCGAATAAACTAGGCTATTGAAGATAATTCTGAAGAGCAAAGTCTGTGTCATGTTGCTGACAGGCTACTAAGCAATTAGTATATAACACTAGATGATTTTACAGGCACTGAGAGAAATGTCACACTGAAGAAATTAATGCTTTGTAATTATATCTGAGTCTAGTGTGGTTTTGAAACTTTGAATCATTTATGCTACTAAAGACTTTGATTTTCTATTCCTTGGACCCCCATCTCCTGGTATCTCCAGTTCCATGGTTTTAAATGACACCTGAAGCTAATGACTCCCAATGTGCATCTCTAGTTGGACTGATCTCAAAGCTCCTGATGTTGATATCAGAGCAATCAGAGACATTGGTTAAAGGGGGGCTCTGCTGAGTTCTATTTTTGTAAATATGAGCAAGTTCTTTAACCTCTTGATGCATCAGGTGCCCAAAAGTTGAAAAGTAAGAATAACAAAATCCATCTCATAGAGCTGTGAGGACCGATGTAGTTAGTACAAAGAAGAAACATCAAACAGTGTCTGGCACACAATAAGAACCCAACTACTTGCCATCACCTCACTGCCCTCCTCACACCACTTACCATTCACCCCTTCCAGGTTGTTTTCTGAACAGACCAAGTATTCAATTCTACTCAAGATCTTATATACCAATTATTTCCTTTGCCTAAAGCTCTCTTCTGTTCTTTATCTGACTGGCTCCCTCTTCGCTTAAATTTCAACTCCCACTCTATATTTCTAAAGTAGTGATGCTTACTCATTTTCATCACAGAATGTGTGCCATGACAATAAATATTGTTTTTCCATATAGATGACCAATCTTATTAGGTCATAAGCACTATGAAAGCAAAGATCTTATATATCATTATATCCTTGGCCTAAAAGTATCTGGCATAATTTTGCAAATATTTGCTTTACCTTTCAATCACTATTTCTTCTTATGTAAAACTGTGGTAAAATACAAACAATATGAAATTTAACCTTTTAACTCTTATTGGAGCGTACATGGAACCATAACCACCATCCATCTCATTCACTGCTAGAAGTTTTTCATCTTCACCAACTGAAACTCTGACCATTAAACCTTAACTTCCTATTTCCCCTGCCCTTAGTACTGGCAATTTTCTTTTTATGGCTTTTACTATTCTGGAGACTTCATATAAGAGGAATCAAGTAATATTTATTTTTTTGTACCTGGTTTATTTAGCACAAAGAGATTCAACATGAAACACAAAGTGTCAGAATTTATTTTCTAAGACTAAATAATATTCCACCATATGAATGTATGTATATACAGTGGTTTGTATATTCATTCATCTGTTCATGAACAACTGGGCTGCTTCTGCCTTTTGGTTATTGTGAATAATGCTGCTGCTCACTGTTTCTACCTGGCTACTCTCCCCAACCTCTATACTTCACCAATATACCCCAACACCCAAATAAAATCTCCTTAAATACTCCATTTTTCCTTTATAACCCATCATTATAAAAAACACAGCATTTAAGAGGTTACAATTAGTACATGGAAAGGTAAGCTAAGTTTATAGACTTCTTCCTTACGTATTATGCCCTGGAGCATTCTAAGATGGGTGGTATTTTTTATATAGGACATTTTTAAAAAATATATAAAACCTTACAGATCTGAAGAGCAAACCACTGAGCAATATTCCTGGAAAACAAACAGCAGCAGTATTATAATGTTTGACCAAACATTATAGTAGAACTACACTACTACTTAAGTGTAGTTCAACCCTTACCATTTTTCACTGAGTGACACACAAAAAGTAAGAAAGTGTGGTCTCAGTTCCTAAAGAGACTATTCTATGCAGATAATGAATTATGAATAAATGACTTCACAAGTCCCCATTTTTAAGCAATATATATCTTATATGGAAGGTACGTGTGCCTTAGTAATAAATAAAAGAATTGCCAGGTATACTATGTTCAATTGCTCTCAGTCTCCAAGAGATCCTGTAGATATGTGAGAAATTAAAAAAGAGCTATATATCAACAGAGGTAGACTCCCTGGATGCCTTCTATTGTTTTGGCTTCATAGTGTAACTACAGGAATGTGATTCCTAATTATACCTGTAAACATGATTCTAATTTGTTTTCAGTCTCCTATAAATGATGATCTGAAAGTCAAGTCTAAGTATGGCAAAAAAAAAAAAAAAAGAAAAACATGCAAAATTTATAAGGTATTTAACATAATTCTATCTTCTAAAGTTTACCATTTCTGTGGCATTCAGACCTTCTTCCTATCTAGCAGAATTTCACCCCAGCTTTGGGAGGGGATTCTTTCTGTTTGTCTCTTTCTTCCCTGTCAGAAATGAACAAGGAAATGACAAACTCTTTTTTTTTTTTTTTGAGACTAGGTCTTGCTATTTTTGCCTTTGGAACCGCAGGCTCTTGTTGCCTGGGGTACCACAGACTCAAGCAATCCCCAGTCTCAGCTTCCCAGGTAGCTGGGATTACAGGCGCGCGCCACAACGCCCAGCTATTTTTTTGGAACTAAGTCTCGCTACTGGCCCCAGGAGGGACTCGAACCGCAAACCCTAGCCCTGGCAGCTTCATAGGCTGAAGCTTACAAGCACGAGCCACCGTGCCCGACCTGAAATGACAAACTTGTTACTGAAATCCATCACTGGAGCAAGAGTAACATACCTTCAGTAAAACAGATCTTAGGGCGAACAGGGCAGAGTAACAGAAAAAAACCTACATCCTTGACTACACACTTAATCCGAAGTTTGTTTCTCCTGACTTGTATGGTTAGAGAATATATTTCCTTACTGTTGAAGTCAGCAAAATAAGCTGAAGGTATCCTAACTGACATGTCAAGTAACCAGCAAATCTACTAACATTATTTTTAAAATTTTCCATTGTGTCAGTTTGAATTGATTCAAAGAACATAGCACTTTGTGCCGGGCATGACGGTACATGCCTATAAGCAACAGTTTATGGAGTCGTGGCAGGGTCTGGGAATCGCGGTTGAAGTCCCGCCTGGGGCAACACAATGAGACCTAGTCCCCAAAAAATAGCTGGGTGTGGTGGTGCACCCGCACCTGTAATCCTAACTACCTGGGAAGCTGAGGCTGGGATAGCTTGCTGGGATAGCTTGAGTCCGTGGTACTAAGGGCAACGTGAGCCTGCGGTTCCACGGGCAAAAATAGCGAGACCTAGTCTCAAAGAAAACAAAAAACATAGCATTTTGTTAAAGGAAATAAACTACCAAGGAAGGACTCCATAGATGTGCTACACAAAGTATCTGGATGAAGTGCAGCTCTCTTGGCTGCTTGTGACGACGCAGGTGCTCTCTTTTACTTTCTCCCTTTCCTAATAAACCTTTTCTTTTTCAATGTAAAAAAAACAAAAACAAATACGGATTTCAAGTCATAGGAATACAGAGATCTATAAAGCAGAGGCAAAACCTCATAAGGGATTTGATTCACTTTGCTTTCTTCTTTTTTTTAATAGGGCAAAATACACATAAAATTTACCATGCTAATGTTTTTTAGGTGTACAGCTCAGTAGCATAAGTATACTCATTGTTGTGAAATAGATCTCCAGAACTTTTTCATCTTGCAAATCTGAAACTCTATACCCATTAAGAATCTCCCGATTCCAGCCGCACACGGTGGCACGTGCCTGTAAGCTTCAGTCTATGAAGCGGCGGGCTAGATCGTGGTTGAGTCCAGCCCCGGGCAACACAGTGAGACCAGTCCCAAAAAATAGCTGGGCATGTAGGCACATGCTACTCTAATTCCAGCTACCTGGGAAGCTGAGGCTGGGGATTGCTTGAGTCTGTGGTACCCCGGACAACATGAGCCTGCGGTTCCACCGGCAAAAATAGCGAGACCTACTCTCAAAAAACAAAACAAAACAAAACAAAACAAAACAAAACAAAACAAAACAAAACAAAACAAAACAAAACTCCCAATTCCAATGGCGAGGCCTGGTTAGGCCAAGCCCCTACCCCAAGGGGGCGTTGAACAGCGCATGCCCAGGCATCCGGCCCCGCCCCCACAGAGGGAGGAACTAGCATGGGGGCAGGGCGGGGGCCCTAAACCCCTCCTGCCAGCAGGCAGCCGATGGCCTGCACGCCCCAGGCGGGGTCTTGGGCAGTTGGAACTCCTTTGCCAGCCAGGAGCAAAGACAGCAATGACCTCCTGCGCCTGGAGAGCCCCGAGGGGTCCCCTGGGTGGGGTTTTAGCCCCATCTACCAGCAGATGGTTGCACGGCCAAGCCCCTACCCCAAGGGGGCTTGGGATGGCGCATGCCCGGTCTTCCAGGCCCCGCCCCTACACAGGGAGAAACTGGTGCAAAGGTAGGGGGCGGGGAAGAAAGCCTCTTCCATTTCACTCACTCTAGCTAGTCTTCAGGAGGAGGGAGAACATACATAATACAAACCTCGGGTGAGGGACCAGGTAAAAATTCAGCCCACAAGCCTGACCTGGACACAGGAGATGGACTAAAGAGAGAACCAATGCATGCAAGACTGGAGAAACAACTATGGAAACATGATGTCATGAAGCGCACCTATGCGCTCACCAGTTCTGGAAGAGTCAAGAACTCATTTCGGAGAGCAAGGCACCCTTCCCCTCCCCACAGGAGAGGAGAGGAAGGCCAAAGAATGGCAGCATCAGTCCCACAGGAAAGCTGCAAGCTGAGGCAGAGGAGATGATCTACAATGGCCATTCACAGATGCCTGTATCCACAAAGAAACTTCTTCATCGACACAGGCTGGGGGTGAGACACCCCCCACCCCAAACCTGATGCCAGAAAACCATAAGGTTAAGCAGCAAAATAACAGAGAAGGGGTTGGAGAAAACAGTTGTAGATGACTTTTTTCAAATGATCCGACAATACTGAATAAAAAAAATTCTACTAAATATATGCTAAAACCCTTAAAATGTAAAATACAAACTTTGTACTAAATATATGCTAAAACCCTTAAAATGTAAAATACAAACTGTCTCAAACTTAAACTGGAATTCACTAATAAACATACAGCATACAGTAAATATAAGAATAACTCACCAGAGTTCTATTTTATTTTATAATTACCTTGTTTGTACCAAAGCTTTCTGCTTGTCATTAAGGTATATGATATTATGATTAAAAAAAAATAAGCAGTATTCAGTAGTATTTTGGTTCAAAAATCTTCCCTAGCTTATATAATAATATATATTCCAGTGCTTCCCAAACTCCTTACCTAATACACCAAGGAGAGCAGTAAATTCATACTCCCATAGCAGGGAGATCTGGGGATGTGGGCCAAGGGCCATAGATAAAAAGTTTATTTCACTTGCATGAAGCACATTTGAAATATATGTAAATTCAGCATTATAGTCTATATTTTACCTGTATTTGGTTCAGCTGTTAAAAAGACTTTTGATGGTCCCATCCATTGAGAGAAGTTTGGGCCCAATCAATTTAATACAATTTGTTTATTTTAATTTTCTTTCTTTCCCTCCCTCCCTCCCTCCCTCCCTCCCTCCCTC
>PVHY01015859.1:0-21779 GCA_004024945.1 Uropsilus gracilis
GAACCGTGATCCCTAGCCCCGGCCGCTTCATAGGCTGAAGCTTACAAGCACGAGCCACCGTGCCCGGCCAGGTGTCCTGTATCTTACTGCCACATCTGTAAGCTCACATCTGATGACCCTTCCAGGTTCTTCAGGTGGCAACACCACCACACATTTAATGTCCTCAGGCTCGTAAGGTCTAATGACCAGAAACCTTAGCATCAAGGCAGGGCTGAGCCCCCTCTGGGAGTCCTGGAGAGGGCCCTCTGCCCTTCCTTGCCCAGATTCTCGGAATCTTCCCTCCTTGCCATCTCCAAGAGCTCCATCCCCTGTCTATGTCATGTGAAAGCAGCTGAGGGGAGAGAAGGACAGAGACCACCTTACTACCCAGGAGCCTGAATCCTAACCCTGATCCCCAACTTCAGGGTTAGGATTCAGAAGGCAGGTGACTGTGGCTCTCTGCAGCATGGAATCTTCCAGTTCCTCCTATCCTCTGCCCCCTCCCCAATCTGCTGCCATCGTCACATTTCCTTCCCTTGCCCTGACTGCCCACCTCCCCCTGCCTGTGATAAGCAGGGATGACATTCTACCCTAATCCAGGATCATCCCCCCATCTCAAGGCCCTTCACTTAGTCATGTTTGCCAGGTCCCCTTGGCCACGTGAGGCCACACAGACACAGGTCTGCAGATTAGGGCACCTTTGTGGATTATTATTCCACCTTCCCAGGTGGTGTCTCACCCATGTCAGAGGCCAGCCTGAGTCTTGTGGGCCACTGCTGTGCCTCCTTGTCAGCTGCAACTCCCCTGACTGGGCAATGCCTGCCTGGTTTTGTCTGCTGGGCAGCTCCTAGTTTGTCCCAAGCTGGCTGTCACCCCTGCTGCCTACCATTGCTGGACCCTGGGGTATCCCTTTTACCTCAACTGCACATGGCCACAGCCACCATGTCTTCTGAATCTAACCCCGGACTCCGAACTTCTAACTGGCTTCAGAGTGTCAGGGTGGTCACCTGCTACCTGTCTGGTGCTTGCTCCTCTCTGCCTTCCCCTCCCCTTCTCTTCCCTCCCCACCTCTCCTTTCTCTTCCCTTCCCTTTGCCTCTCCTCGCTTCCCTCCCCCTCTTCACCCCTCCCCTTGATTGCTGCCCTGTGACATGGACAGGCACTGGGGCCACTGTAGTCAACCTCACTGTCCTGGAAATTCCAAGCAGGTCCCCCCCCACTCAAATGGGGGAGACGGGTGCGGCCTTTCAACAAACCTCTCTCCAGATGCCCCTTGACACCCTCTTCCTGGGTGAGGAGTTTAAAAGGACTATGTTCTTTTTTGTTTTGGTGAATTTATGTATCACAAAATGAACCACTTTCAAGCATCGAATCCATGACATTTAGCACATTCATAGTCGTGCAGCCACGCCTCCAGCTGGTTCCAAGATATTTTCTGCCCAAAAGGAAACCTCGTATCCTCAGCAGCAGCCACCTTCCATCCCCACTGCCTGGCCCCCAGTCCCAAGGACTCCACCGTCTGTCTCCAAGGAGGTGTCTCTTCTGAACAGCTCCGAGAGATGGATGACAATACATGGCCTCCCATCTGGCTTCGTTCACTAGTGACTGTGGCCAAGCCCGTCATGTCAGCTTTCCTGCCCCTTCGCTGGGCCATCGTCCAGGGTGTGGACGGACCACACACTGCTCATCCGTTCACGCTGCTGCTCACACGGGCAAGAATTTGTCTGAATGCCTTTTCGATGCGTTGTTGCCTCTTGTGGTGGTTCTGTTTCATTTCACTTGGGACCCCCTCAAACCCCACCAATGTTTCTTTGCTTTTGGTTTTCTACGTTAAAATGCTGCCTGGGGTGCAGCAGGCTTCCTGCAGCATGACTGCTAACCCCCCCAAAACCTCCCTACCCCCAACCCTGTGCCTCTTTAAGCAGATAGTGAAACCGACGTCAATTCAAAAACCAAAACCTCACTTCTGCCCTGCGAGCCACATGTGATTCAGGTTTCCTCTATTAGGTTGTGGGGATATAAATCTTGGCACCATGGTAGAAAGTTCCAGAGGCGGTGGCTGTGCTTGAGGGAGGGAGCACCTACTATACCAGGACGTCAACTGTTCCAAAGACTGACTCAGGATCCTTCCCAGGGGTATCTTGTCCACTGTGTGGACTCTCAGAATCGTGGTTTCCAGTTGCTCATAGGGACCCTGAGGGTCAGGGTTGGTGGCCAAAGTCGTGGCCTGCTAAATGATGACGGTGTTGGGGTTCTGCCTCCTTCTCATGAGAAGTCTGTGCCCTGGCCTCACCTTGCACTGCCTTCTGGGCCCGTGGGGAGTTAGCCGGAGAGGAGACGAGAGCTCCAGGCTGCGTGAAGGCCATGCCTGCGCAGAGGGGCCGAGAGCTAGGGATTGTTCGAAGGGCCTTGCCTGTCCTGTCTGTGTGGTCCAAAGTGTGGGATTTCCTGGACCATTCAGGTGGGCATAGGGGGACATGAGGGTACCTGGCAGGTGGCCTGGCTCCTCTGTGGGGGTGGCAGAATCAGATGGCAAACCCAACAGGGTGGCACTGAGGTGCCACCACTGAGGACAGAAGCTGGAGCACTAAGGAGGATGTAGCAGCACTCGATGTTGGTTCCCAAACAGGAGCTGGCCATGGGGGCAGCTCAGAGTAGCCCCATCCAGGGAAGGGTGCCAGGGTGCTGAGCATGAAGGATCTACTGGAAAAAGAAGATGAAGGCACAAAGCTTTCATCTGTCAAACTTCCAGTAAAATTAATCTTCCCCCAATGAGAAAAGCCAAGAACACGAACCCAGGCCCCGAGTGGATGGGGTCTGAGAAGCCGCTCTCAGCCCATTTACACACATGAGTACCTGTGTCACCCCAGCCGTTGGGGGCAGGGTTGTGTCACTGCTGCCTTGACACCCTAACATTCCCTCCCTTCCTTTGTTCAACAGAATTATTTCCTCCAGAGAGAGTCATGAAACGGAATGAATAGTTGTAACGGTCAGAGAAGAAATGCAGAGAGTAAAAAATGTCCTTTGGCTTTTGTCTCTGTCATCCCAGTAGAAACCTTTTAAAAATTTAAAATATTAGAGTTTCTGAAGTGGGACAGATGATGGATGAATACTTACCATCCGTGAATGTATTCTTTGAAGGGGAAAAGGGAAGACCTAGATATCTGCGTGGGAGAGTTCAAGTAACAAACCTGAAACTCCTGTCTTTCACCCCCCACGCCCCCACCCAACCATCCTCCATTAATCTAGTCACCCCCTGCTGGGAGCATGGAGGTGAGAAGGAAGCAGGGCAGTGCTGAGGGCAGGGACTCTGACCCACTGTCCCTCCACTGCTGGCTCAGTAGGCACCTGCAGACATGAGCAATACCCTTGCCTTCCTGAGACTTCCAGTGGAACACCAGCCTAAGCCCAACACGACCCACCCCGAGGTCTGACACCTTAGCTCCTTTAGCCCCTCATGCAGCTCATGTGTCAGGTAGTGTTCTCATAGGGTATGTGGAGGATGGGGTCCTGGGCGAGTCTCAGTGACTCGTTAGGTATCAGAGGACTACCTGGGCTGTCGGGAGTTCTGCCGCCATGTACTCAGTTACAGTATTGGTTCCAGGCCTGCTTCCCTCTTAGCACTGGGTTTGGGGTGGGAGCCCAGGCTGCTTCCCAGTTTTAAGTCAAACAGCAAAGCTTCTGCTGCTCTGTGATGTCAGAGAGCCAAGTGCACAATGAGGAGGTAAATAGTCCTTCCTTTTCCAGGAGCACCCACATATCCTGGAGAAATGTGGTCCCCTGCGAGCTTTGCAGTAACTTTGTGATAAATGGTGGCTGGTCCAGCGACTCAGTGTTGGGCAGGGCAGGGATTTAATTACAGGGGGCGGAGGCAGGGTTGGAGGAGGCAAAGGGAACAGAAGGAGCTCTGACCTGAACCTGGGGACCCTGGGGATATGGACAGAAGAGGGAGGGTCAGGATACACGTTGGGGTAAAATAGGTGCTGGCATATAGAAGTGAGAGGGTCCAGGTGTCTGACGTAGGTGACCTCACTAGGAAGGAGGTAAAGTTTTGGGGGGAAGAGGCTGTTTTGGTTTGGCTGAGTTGAGTTTGAGGTGCAGCCTTATGCAGATGCCTGATGAACAGGTGGATGCACACTTTTGGGGGCCAGCAAAGCAGACAGGTGGAACTGAAGTCATGAGAAAGGATGTTACCTCCTCAGGGGACCCGTAGGGGTAAAGTGGGGGGTCCTAGAGAGAGGCAAGAGGATAAGCCAGCAAAGCCTGGACCAGAGCTCTTGGGAAAGAGGAATAAGCCAGGAATGAGGGGCCCAGAAGGCCGGGAACGAGAACTGTGAAGGAGGGCCAGGGCCAGCTGTGAACCACTGCTGGGTCTCAGGAATTGAAGAAGCGTTGCAACATTCTGGAGTGAATGGGGGGGAGTAGGTACTAGCTGGAGAACCAGGGGATGATGATTGACATGCTGCTGGGAAGGAGTGGAGGGAAAGCAGGCAGAGGACTGAGTTTGTGGAAGGAGGTCCTGGAACCGAGGTTGCAAGGAAAGGGCAGAGGTAGAGGGAGCTCTGCTGGTGGGGGTTCGGTGTCTCAGTCTTAATCCAAGGAGAGTCAGCAGCTGGATGACGTAGCGCTCTTTTCTCCAGCAGCGTCCACTTCGTTTTTTTTTTTTTTTGAGACTAGGTTTTGCTATTTTTGCCTGTGGAACCGCAGGCTCTCGTTGCCCGGGGTACCACAGACTCAAGCAATCCCCAGCCTCAGCTTCCCAGGTAGGTGGGATTACAGGCATGCGCCACCGTGGGCCTCTTCCTTCTGCTACTCCCTCATTGAAGCCACATTTCACCTTCTCCTACAGCCCAGCCAGTCTTCTCTGTCCCAGATCAGACAACCCTTTTCTCCCTAGGCGCTGCTTCCTGGCTCCTCCCCTGAATTAGCCTCCAAGGATTCCTCACCTGCCTTTCCAGCTCCGTCCCAGCTTCACCTGCAAAAATGCCCCGCCTCCCGGCGCCCCTTCCGCCTCGGTCGGCTGGCTCCGCCCATAGCCCGCCCACATCTCCGCTCTCACCAGTCAGCTCCGGCACGCTCCAGGAGATATGTTGTCATTGGTTCACTCCTTTATAGGGCTCCGCCCCCTCAGTTTCCGCTTCTGTGATTGGGGTAAAGAGTCGCCTGTCGGCGCCCTTGCCTGGCCTTGGGGCCGGGCCGCGCCAGGGAGACTCCTCGGGCAGTTGGACCGGAAGGGGGTCTGGGACTCGGTGAGCTGAGTGGCAGTCAGTGGCCTGGCGGTCTGGGCAGCAGCGGCCCGACTCTGGTAGGGTTGAGAGGGCCATGGCTCTGGTGCTGGAGTGAAGGGGCCCTGGCTGCCCACTTGTCTCTGGGGCCTGCATGGGGGAGGGAAGTGAGGTACGGGCTCCCGGTGTGGTGCTGGGTCAGAACGCAAGCTCCGATGAGAGGGCCCCGGGAGGGAGGTGCTTGGTTCCCAGGACCAGAGCCACAGAGCTGATATAGACCCAAAAAAAGACAAGGGAGCATCTGTGTGAGGTGTCAGGCTGGGGGTGACTGGAGTGTGGGGCTTCCTTCTTGTATTCTGGCCTCAGCCCACTAGCTTTTTGCAGGACCTGAGCCAAATTCAGGACAGAGGGAGGAAAAGAAAGTGCACCCCAGCTGATACCCTGCGGGCACTGGGCAGGGACTGGACAAGATCACCAGCGGAGACTGTCTCTTTTCCAGAAGGGCTGCTGTTTCTGTGCCCTATGCAGGACTTAATGTCCTGACCAGATGAGGCTGTTGGGATCTCCCCAGAGAGTAGTTCTGAGGGCCCACCAGCCTTTTAGAGGCAGAGGGATGGAGGCCGTGGGCCAGAGGACCAGAGTAGAGGGTGCCCCCAGGACTGGGTCAAGTGGGGGAGGTTTTGAGGAGAGCTGACTCAAAGAAGCTAGGTGCCAGCAGGAAATGCAGTCCTGTTTTGAAGGAATGGTTTCACCTGGAGCCTGTCCTCAGGCTTCCAGAATTAAGTCCTCTCTTGCCTCATCCAGTCTTTCCTACCTCACTGCAGCTGGTAGTGCCTTCCCCGTTTTACCCATATTTAAAGAGGCTTAGTAGCTAGTCCTCGATCAGAAGCCCAAAAAAGAGTCAGAAGGTGGACTCAGTTCCCATCTTACCTCACCTGGGACTTCAGAGCCTGGGTCAGGAGGCCCACATACTGCCCACGGAAGCGTCCTTGGATGCCACAGTTTCTTGTCCTCAACTCTCTTGACATTTGGGGCCAGACAGTCCTTTGTTGTGGGTGGTTAGCCTGTGCTTCATAGGATCTTGAGCTGGCCCTGACCCCAGTGCAATAGCTGAAAATGCCAAATGGGGGCACCCTTCACTTGAGACCACTGGTATAAACAGTTTTTAAGCAACACTCAGTGAACCTGATATATGTAAGCCCCCAGGAGAGTCAGGCCAGCGGGGGTTGTCTTCAGCACGACTTGCCAGAAAAAAGGCTGGTCTCTCTCCGTGGCAGCCCAGGAGGGCCTGTGAAAGAACTGTTACCGGGGACTGAGAAAAGCTCAGGGACTTGCGTTTGTGGCGAAATTAGGGTGCCTTGAAGGGCTTCCTTTCCTTCCCAAAACTGATCAAAGAGAATTCTGGCATCACGGGAGCTTGGAGGGCAGCATGGATTAGCTAGGGAATACTTTTTGCTCCCTTCCTCCCTGCTGAGCTTACCTGGCAGGAGGGTCTTTCAAAGGAGACAGGTGGTCCATGAACCTGTTCTGAGATGCCCACCAACCCAGAGATGTTAAGAATGGTGGCAAGGGTCTGATCTTAGGTGTTGTCCTTCCCCCCACCCTTGGGACGTGAGACTGCCCCACCCCCATCTCTTCCTCCTTGAAAAACCGGTGTCACTAGCTGCTTCCAGCCTGTCCTGGTGGTTGCTCCTGCCATGGCACCATGCCACCCCAGGTCCCACCTCTTCCACCTCACCTTTCTGCCCTCCTGTCCTTCCTGCTGGCGACTCACCTGATGCTCACATAGACTGTGGGGCCTGGGGAGGTCTGGCCCCTCCCTGTACACTGTTTGCAGACAACAGTGGAGGAGGTTATCATGGGAACAGAGAAGGGAACAGAGAAGGGGGCTGGTGTGGCTGGCAGTAAGGGTGCCTGTTGCTCCTCAGCCCCTCTGAATTTAACCTCCTTTCCCCACTCCCCGCCTCACCTCGCTGTTCCTCACTCCAACCCCCGTGTGCCTGTCCCCATTCCCCAGACAAACCACGTCAGTACCTGAAAACCCATCTAAGACATGTCCTTCTGGACACTTCCTCTGGCCTCTGCTGTCCCGCTTAGTGCTCGTGTCTCTGTGGGCCTCCGCACCCTGTCTGTGCATCCTTTGATGGCCTGACTTGATGCCCACAGTCGTTGATGGAAGAAAAAGAGGTGCAGACTGATCTGGGGGACTGTGGGCTCTTGGGGACAACTCTGGACACTGATTGCTCCATCACAGAACATCTGTAAACTTCCAAGGGGTTGCATTTAAATGGTGATAGCCTTCAGCCCCACATCTCCCCTTAAAGAAGCCGGTTTGCATTGGGGGGATATAGGGGTCCCCAGATGCAGCATTTAAGTGACCTTTCATTTAAATGACCAGAGGTGATGTCAGCTTGCTCTCATCCTTGCTGTCAGTCACCCTGGTGGTTTCTGGGCTTCTGTTCTCTTAGGGTGGGGTGTGCTCAACCAATCACTGGCCTTTTATGTGTCAGTTCCCCACCCTGTCCCACCTGCGGGCTGCTGAGCAGAGATGAGGATATACTGGAGCCTGTCTGTCAGGAGACAGGTCCTGGAAGGGAGAATGATTGGCACTGACCCAGGGAACCTCTCTGTGCCATGGGTGGCTGGGAACAAGCCCTACGGGAACTGAATGTAGGGGCCTTAGCTTTCGCAGGACCTGGGTCAGGCTGGCCTCTTGACATCTGTACTTGGGAGCCCCCCAGGGGTGAGAGAGCTGGCCAACCCACCTGAAAGTGACACTTTGTACACAAGCTTCCATGCACCAGGGTCGCCCAGGTGCTGGGCAGGTGAGGCTGAGTCAGGCTTGGCCAAGGCGGGGTGCAAACCGAACCAGCAAGGAGGGCCTGCTCTGGGCAGTTGGGGCGGTGGGCAGTTCTAGTCTGAGCAGGATGGGGAGCTGTGCAAGGTGGGAAGGGCCCCTCGTCCATAAGACGTCCAAAAAGGAGGTGCCCAGTGGGATTCAAGTCTGAGGCCCAAGTGGATCCTCAGCACCCTGGAGGCCGGCCTTGGGGGCCTGCCTGTGTGGCCACAGTGTATGGTGGCGTGGAGGCAGCTCTGGTGTAATGCTCTGCTAACCTCTCGAAAATCTTTCCCTCCCAGGTTTTGGGAAGACCGCCGACTCTCATGGCCCTTTAGGTGAGTCCTGGGCCTGCTGCCCTCCTCACAGCCCCAATATTACAAGCCCCAGCATTGTCATTTTTAAGTCAGAGTTGTTTGTCTTTTGTTTCCTCCCTACCACTGTCCCTCATATCCTCTTGACCCTTCCTTCCACCCCTTACCCTTAGAAGCTTTGTTTATTAATAGCTACTAGTTTTTAGAAGTATTTTACTTTGTCAGGTATTATGGCCACTGTTTGTCTTCGGCCTTCTGAGTCACTTTACTCTGCATCATTCTCTTGAACACCTTCCATTTTGTTATCAAGTGGTAGCATTTCATCTTTCCTTCTACTGAATACTGTTGCACCCCACCATGTAGGCGGAGGCCTCTTTTTGATTAATTCTGTCAGTGGTCATGCAGGCTGCTCCCAGGTACTGGCTATTGCTGTGAAATCTGCAATAATAATAAATATCGTGGGGCGTATGGTTTTTCGAGATGATGGTTTCATATTCTTCAGATGTTCGGAGTGGGATAGCTGGGTCATGCACTTTTTGTTTTTCTTTAATGTAAATCCAGATCACTTTCCATAATGGCCACAGCAATTCCCAGCAGCAATGTTATCATAAAACGCCTCTTTTCTCTGCACCCTCTCCAGCCCTTGTTGAGTTTTAGTTTTAAATACATGCCATCCTGCTAGGCACAGTGGTGCGTGCCTGTAAGCACCAGCCTGTGGAGCGTAGCTGGGACTGGGGGTTGGGGTTCGAGTCTCGCCCATGGCAACATAGCGAGACCTTGTCCCAAAAAAATAGCTGGGCGTAGTGGTGTGTGCCTATAATCCCAGCTATCTGGGAAGCTGAGGTTGGGGATTGCTTGAGTCTGTGGTACCTTGGGCAACATGAGCCTGCGGTTCCATGGGCAAAAATAGCAAGATCTAGTCTCAAAAAAAGAAAAAGAAAAGAAAAAAAAAGAAACCCATGTCATCCTGAAGAGTATGGGGTGGCATCTCACTGTGGCTTTAACCACATTCCGGGAGTATGATAGTTTTTCATGTCTCTCTTGGACTCTGGATGCCCTCTTTGGTGCATTGTTTGTGTCTGCTGCCCATTTATTAACTGGGGTGTATGGTTTATTTATTTATTTATTTATTCATTCATTTATTCATTCATTCATTTATTCATTCATTCATCCATCCATCCATCCATCCATCCATCCATCCATCCATCCATCCATCCATCCATCCATCTATCTATCTATCTATCTATTTTTGTTTTGTTTTTGAGTCTGGGTCTTGCTATTTTTGCCCATGGAACTGCAGGCTCATGTTACCTGGGGTACCAGGGACTCAAGTTATCCCCAGCAATTGTGTCTGCTGCCCATTTATTAACTGGGGTGTATGGTTTATTTATTTATTTATTCATTTATTCATTCATTTATTTATTTATTTATTTATTTTTGTTTTGTTTTTGAGTCTGGGTCTTGCTATTTTTGCCCATGGAACTGTAGGCTCATGTTACCTGGGGTACCAGGGACTCAAGTTATCCCCAGCCTCAGCTTCCCAGATAGATGGGTATACAGGCGTGAACTACCACGCCCAGCTACTTTTTGGGACTAGGTCTCTCTATGTGTTGCTCCGAGTGGGACTCGAACTGCAATCCCTAGCCCCAGCTGCTTCATAGGTTGAAGCTTACAGGCATGCGCCACCATGCCCAGCTTCAGTAATATGTCTTTCTAATCGACTTGTGTTTGGCTGTGTAAAAGCTTTTTAATTTAAGGTAACCACAATTTTTTTTTTAGAGACTAGGTCTTTCTGTGTTGCCTGGGGTAGTCCCAAACTCATGGACTCAAGTAATCCCTAGCCTCAGCCTCCCAGGTAGCTGGGATTACAGGCACGCGCCACCACACCCGGCTATTTTTTAGAGACTAGGTCTCACTATGTTGCCCGGGGTAGTCTTGAACCCGCAGACTCAAGTGATCCCTGGCCTTAGCCTCCCAGCACTGGGATTACAGGTGCATACCACCATGCCCGGCTTGGTAATCACAATTGTTTATTTTTTAAATTTAAAATAATTTATATATATATATTTTTTTTCACATCATTGTGATCCCTGGGGTCACCCACCATCTCCCCTCCCTGGCACAATTGTTTATTTTTGTTTTGATTTTCCTTGCTATAGAGGTTGACTTTCCAAAAAGGTCTTTTGTCACTGATATCATGAAATGTATTGTTGATGTTTTCTTCTAGCTATTTTTGTTGATGCAGTTTTTATATCTAAATCTTTTATCCATTTTACTTTTGTGCCTAGAGTTAGAAAGTGTCCAGCCTCATCTTTGACTTGTGCTCATTCAAATTTCCCAGCACCATTTGTCAGAGACTTTCCTTTCCTTTGAAGAGTTGTGACTTTTTTTAAATCATAAATTAAGTATTGGTATGTACATGCATTTATTCCCGGGACTTTGATTCTATCCCACTGATCCACAGGTCTATCATTATGCTAATACCATATTGTTTTCAGCATTGTTGCTTTATAGTAGAATTTATTTTATTTTTTAGTTTTTCTTTCTTTCTTTTTTTTTTTTTTGAGACTAGGTCTTGCTATTTTTGTCCATGGAACCGCAAGCTTACGTTGCCCAGGGTACCACAGACTCAATCATTCCCCAGCTGCAGCTTCCCAGGTAGCTGAGATTACAGGCGCATGCCACCACGCCCAGCTATTTTTTTGGGACTAGGTCTTGCTACGTGCCCCCAGCTAGGCCATGGCTTCCTAGGCTGCCACCTACAGGCATGTGCCACCATTCCTGATCTATTTTTTTATAGTAGAATTTAAAGTTGGGTAACACCATGTCTCTGTTTTTCTTAGCATTGTTTTTGCTATTTCACGCTGATGTTTTCTAATAGTACAAATGTCTTTGATATGAAGACCCTATATACAAATACAAGATAATAGGCAAGAGGATAGAAATAGAGTTCTCTAGGGTGAGTTTTTATATTCTGTGTCATTTTCAGCCGAATGGGGACATAAGGGAGAGAGTCGTGTTAAGTATTTTTGGTGACTTGGTAAATTCATAGAGATTTTAAGAAAAAATCTTGAACTTCCCTGGTGAGGGAGGATTGAAAATATGTAGCTGAGATCACTTCCGGCTCAACCTGATGTGACTAACCAGAGATAAGGCAAAGCTGTTACTGTGGCCGGTTTTAGATAGGAGGCAATGGAGTCACAAAATTGGGTCTGGCAGCTGGCAGCTGGGCAGTGTGTGGAGTGGCTGTGGGATATACTTCAAATGTAAACACTGTCACAGCCTCACTTGCCTCTGGGAGGGAATGAAGCAGACCAAGGCCACACTGTATGCACAAAGATGAGATCATGTGCAAGCTCCCCAGAACCCCTTTTTCCTGGTCAGTGTGAGGCATACTGTTTCCTTCCAAATCACGGCTTCACCCTTTCTCCCTTCTCTTGCATCTTCCACAAAAATGATGAAGATGCCCAGACACTAAATTGCACCCAACCCAGGGTGAACCCTCCTTCCTTTGCACCCTCCCAAACCATGGAAGACACTCTGACCCCCATGCTTCCACACTGTGGCTTATCACTGTGTCCCTGGCTGGTGGGTGTCAGTGTGTTTTCTGCTGTTGCCCTGAGTGCTGCCCGAGGACAATACGTGATGCTTGTCACTTGGCTGGCGTGCCATGCTGGAGCACACACTCATGCTTCACTTGTGAACCTGGCAACTTCTGAGAAACTCAGTCTTCAGGGATGTCGTTGTGCAAACAGTCCAGAGGTAATTGCCCAAAGCGAGGAGGCGAGGAGACCACATGCCTGGGCTACACCTGGGCTGATGGGCATGACTGAATTAAACAAGCTTTGGGAGGAGTGGTGCCTATTCTCTCTTTTCTCTTTGCACTCTTTTCCACTCTCCTCCAGAATTGGTGGGCATTTAAAAGTCAAGCAACAGAATCTGCTAATCCATCTCAGGTGGTTTCTTGCAGAGGATGGTCAGTCTTCAGAGGAGACCAGAGTCTCTTTTATAGTGTTTCCTTCCTGGCTCTTATTCTGTTGAGAAACCTGATGCGTGGAAGCTTCTGGAGTCAGATGGCCAGGTGTGACCGGGTCACCTTAGTCCTCATTTGTGCCTTTGTTATGCCTGGTGGCCGCATGCAGGCACCTCTGCTAGAGGCTCTCTGTTCCAGGGCGGATGCTGACCTGCTGGGATGACAAAGAAGACAGAAGAACAACAAGCATGATGCAGGGGATGCGGAGATACTGGAGCCTGGGCTTTGCTGCTGGGAATGGAAAATGGAAAACAGCTTGACTGATCTGCAAAAGTTACATGTTGCATTATCCTGTGACCTGGCAGTTTCTCCCTGGTATAGACCCTTTGTCTTTGAGAACAGGGGCTCTAACTCAAACCAGGACATGTACGCAGAGGCTGCCAGTAGCACTCATCACACCCCCACCCCCGCCCTCTACCTGAGATGACACAGTTGCCCTGTCTAGCCAGAGACAAGGGGACTGTTTGGCCTTAAAAAGGAACAGAGGCAGCCACACGCCACCACATGGTCAAACTTGAAAATGATCTGAGTCAGAGGCCACTCATGGGAGATGCCAAGGGGCCATGGGCATGAGGGGCATGACTGCTCTTGGCTGAGTAGGGTTTTTCTTGGAGGTGGTGGAATATTCCAGAACTAGATGGATATAGTGGCCACACGACATTGTGAATGAGCTCCAGGCCTCATGGGTAGATGGTGAACTTGATGAACTTGATGTTAGATGAATCTCGCCTCCACAAAAGGAGGGAGACTGTGCTTGTCTCTCTGGCAGGCTCCCCACTGTGACTCTGCAGATCAGTTTGAGTGTCTTATCCAAGAAGCTTGTAGGCAGTGGTGCCAGAGTCCTAAGGAGAGACTCAATGCATAGCAGGCTGGCTCTGTCGGGACGTTTGCAAGGCATTGATTTGATTCAGATACAAGTCAACCTTCCCCTTCCA
Source organism: Uropsilus gracilis (assembly GCA_004024945.1). NCBI lineage: Eukaryota > Metazoa > Chordata > Mammalia > Eulipotyphla > Talpidae > Uropsilus > Uropsilus gracilis. Next base: position 13,322 of record PVHY01015859.1, read on the forward strand.
GATTTTGTTTCAATCCTGTTTATATTAAAAACAAACTATTTGCATGAATCTCCTGGCTTTCCACAAGCTTTTCAGTTACATCAGCTTGGAGATTGTCGTCAAGTAAAGAATGTCCCCATGCTGACCAATAGTTCACAGTGCTTTGCAGTCTCAGGCCCAGGATCAGTGCTCCCACCTTCCGTGTGTCGAGGTCTCCACTGCACTGATGCCCTAGGATGTGGCTCTCATGAGCTCGCTGCATCGGGCAGCCCATTCCAGATGGATTTTCCAGGATACAGTCACACTTTGAACTTTCTCTTCAATGCGTCTTTTTCTTCTGCAGAGGCCCTGCCAGATCAGAGGGAGATGGGGAACAGCAGAAGCAGCTTGCAGCACAAATTCACATCCCAGTTTCTGCCTGAGGAGCAGGCGGAGGTCGATAGAGTGTTCAGTGTGCTCTCAGCGGAGGAAACCGGCCCTGGGTCCCAGCTCCGAACCTTCTCTCTGAAGGCCCTGAAGGTCAGCGCAGCCTCCGCCCACACCAGGACCTGCATACTCAGTCCTGAGCCACCCTGCTGTCCCGTGGGTGGGCGACCATCTTGTGTGGACTCCGAGTGGTCTGGTTCCTGTGAGGGCAGATAGCTCTGAGCAATTAGGTGTGAGGGTCCATGGTTTCCAGTTCTGCTCCCCTCTGCCATGGTGGGGCCATGCTTGGGGACTGTCCTCATGGCAGCCGAGCTGAGGCCTACCCCTGCTTCCTGTTGCTGGGACTCGTGCATGCCCTCTAAGCCCCCATGGCTGCCCGAGCCGTCTCCAGTGCCCAGTGACTGCAGGGTCTCCAGGGCACCTTTGACTTTAAAAGGATTTGGACATGTTCACTGTCCTAGAGGTGTTAGGGTGCGCCTGACAAAGCAAGGAGGTTTCAGATTCATTCAAGGCTTAGCAGCCTAGGAGTTAGAAACTGTCATCTGTTCTTTTTGTCCCACTTCATGAGGCTTTTAACTGTTTGTTTGGGTGGGAAGGTAGACTTAGGCAGGGCACTGGCAAAGACACATCAGCTTATCTTCCTGAGAGCTGGTCGGAGGTGGGTGCAGGTGGTCGGACTCACCTCACACATGAGGAAACCAGTCAGGAAGGTTTTCAAGGTCACAGCTGTGGTGCAGATATATGTACATGTGTGTGGGTACTTGTGTGCACACATGTATCTCCACTAGACCAGAGCCCCTGGACTGCCCACTCATTCATCCAGAGTAAACAGGTAGACAGGCCAATGGAAGACTGGAGTGCAACGTGTTACAACATCCACCCGCGTTTATCAAAGGAAAGATGGTTAAAAGCAACTGGAAAGCCTTGGCAATGTAATCATTTCCCCTGGTGCGGCACGAGGGCAGGCTTTTCCAGCGAGCATGCCCCAGACATGGGAATGCTCTTCTGAAGCAGTGGGGGTGGCCAGTACTGTCCAAGGACATGACCTTGTCACCGTGCAGAACCCTATAGGTGACTCAGGACAGGAGAGCCCAGGGTTCAGCGTGTGCTGGATGTAGGTTTATCATCTAGTTTTTGACTTGCACCAAGTTGGATTAGATGGGGGAGTCAGAAAGAACTGCACTGACAGAATATTACTGTCATGACGCTAATTATGAATTAGGTTTGACTGAAAATTAATGGAACTTGGGGGATAGGAATTGCAAACTTGCTGATCTGTCGAGAAAACTCTGATTGGAGAAGAGACCGAGTGAGCTGTCCACAGACACTCTGTTCTGTCTGTTACTAAACTCACACGTGCACTTGGCCGCCGTTGGCGTCTAGACTGGAGGAGACATTCTGAAGCAGAGTGTGGAGCAGAAAGAGCAGGGGAAAGACGTGGCCACTCAGAGCCTGGCAAGTTTGCAGGGTAGACTGGGGAGAGCCAGGACCAGTTGGGCGCATGGTCCTTGGGTGGTGTGATGTTCCCAGTGGGGAGAGGCTTTTTGGGCGTGGGGGTGGGGGGCCCAGAAAGGACAAGGCTGGTGGAGGCAGTGGTTCCCTAATGAGTTACCTTCCTGTGACTCTACCACTTTTAAGTTCAGCCTTTTCTCCTGTGTGTCCCCAACAGAGCCACATCGGGAAAGCCCTTCCCCCACACATGGTCACAAGGCTGTATAATGGCATGAGGGCCTTCGACCTGACAGGCAAGGCGCAGAGCCCCAGCAGTGGCATCACCCAGGAGCAGTTCACAGCGTCCATGTCCCACCTGCTGAAGGGGAGCTCTGAGGAGAAGAGCCTCGTGATCCTGAAGATGATTTCTGCCACAGAAGATCCTGTGAAAGCAGGACAGGTGCAGAAGGTAGGACAACTACAGGCCCCACCCAGTCATCCTGGGCAGTCTGGGTGACCTCAGATGGGGCACCGAGGGTGAGTCGGCAGCTGTGGAGGCTGACTGGCTGAGGTCAGAGCAGCCAAGGGCATCACTAGGAAAACGAGTATAGACCCAAGTGCTATTTTTTCCCCCACCTTGTGCCCCATCATGGTTGGCATTGAAGAGATCAAATGCTTGTAGGTAGCAAATGGTCAGAGGTAGGTGCCAGAACCCAGAGAAATGCTGCTCATGGTGAGATTGTGGTCTTCAGTTTGCAGAGGACCTGGTGGGCTCTGTAGTGCATGTGCTGCTCTACAGACAGGAGCTGAGAGGCTGGGCTGGGAGGAAAGCACCAGACGCCAGCATCCGGGTACTGGCTGCACAGCTGCTCTCCGAGGTGAAGCTTCAAGGCAAGTGCCTGCTGGTGTAGAGCTGGGTGTCATGGGGTGGAGCCTCCCTGTCCTGACTGCTGTAGCTGGTGGTAAAGTGTCAAGGGCGGGGGGCCTAGATGGGCTAGTGGGTCGGTGGGCAGTGGTTCATGGTTTTTCCTTATAATCTGATCCTGCCAGGCTGGTGGTGGTAATGGGTCCCTCTCATTCCCGACTTCAGTTGTTTTGGTCTTTTCTATTCACACAGCCTAGCTTAAGGCGTGTCAGCTTGTGGATGTTTTCAGCGAGCCAACTTCTGATTCTGTTGATTTCTCTGTCTATTCTCTGTTTGATTTCTCTCGGCTCAGGTCTTACTTCCTTCTCCTGCTTCTTTCAGGTTTAGTTTGATCTTTCCCTTTCTTAAGGTAGAAGTGTAGACTGTTGATTTGCCACCTATCTCCTTTTCCAAGGAGGCATTTATGATCATAAATGCACCTCTAGTCCTGATAAAGCAGTGGGTTGTCTAAGGTCTACATGTGTGTAAGTCTTCCTAAATTGCCTTCTGTTACTGATGTGTGATTTCATTCCCTCCTTGGCTGAAGCACATACTTCCTGTCATTTCTTTTTGAATTGACTGAGGCATGTTCCTTGATCTGACGTGGGCTCTGCCTTGAATGCCCTGTGTATCCTGTTGGGCTGAGAAATGTAAGCATGTAGATTTACCTGGGGTTCAGAAACCTCACGTTGAACCTCTTGTAAAGTAGACTTGTTTCATGAAAGTAGTACTGCTTTTTGAATGCAGTTTGGAAATAGGTTATTTCAAAAAGATCAAGTAAATAAGTTATTTGGAAATTGGCAAGAAGGAAACAACATTTAATGCATTTATCTATTTTTCACATTTCATTTCTTTTCTTTTTTTTTTTTTTTTGGCACTTACCAAGGTGACATTCTATTTTACTTTTATGTGTTTATTATTTTTTTTACATTTTGTAGTTACAGTTTACATATTTACATGTTATCTATTGTTTTGTGTGTTTGTAATGAATATAAGTACACATAGTATCAGCTGCCTCACTGCCCGACCACCTCCATCTCTTGCAGGTAAGAAACAGAAGAGGACTGTGGCTGTTGTTTGGGAACAGTTAGGGGTGACCTGTGGTTAATAAGGCCTGTTCTTCCCAGATAGACTGGAGGGGTGTCCAGTAAGTGGCCACTGCTGCCCTGACGAGGAGAATAGCACCCTTCCACCTCCTCCCCCAATGACTGTGTTGGCATAGAAACCCTCAACAAGGTGGTGGTCTCAGGAAGGCTTCTGGGGGGGGTTGGGGCTGGCTTAGGGGTAGGTGAGGGCTTGGTTCTCCCCAGGGCCTCTGACACCATGAGGAGCAGAGAGAACAGAAGTGATGCTGATGTGGGGGGCCATGTGACACTGTGTGTACCCCTGCCTGCCACACGTGTGGTCTCAGCATTCCGTGGACCCATTAAAGTAGCCGAAGCCCGCAGTATTAATTTCAAGAATATATTCAGAATACCAGTTTCACTCTGTGACCCAAATTTTAACCTCGAGAGAGTTTCCGTTGTTTGTCTCTGGTCATGGAAATCCGGTGAGGGTTTTGTACTCACGGCCTGTTTTGTACTCAGCTCAGAAGCTGTGTGTGGTGCCTGTGGCGGCCAGTGCAGGCCAGAGAGTCGCTTGACGGAGACGGGCTCACCTCACCCACCGTGTCTCCCCCTCCTTTAGATGGCAAGAGGCTCGCGGGGCCCCAGCAGCAGGACTGTGACTGTGACCGGGCTGTGATCGAGGACTGGGTGTTCAGGGTCCCCCATGTGGCCACCTTTCTGAGCATCGTCATCCGCAGAGGCTTTCCCCTCCTGCCTGCGGCCCTCGACCTGGCCAGCCTGGTCCCCAAGCGCCAGGTAGCCCAGGCGCAGGAGTTTGAGAGCCTCCTGGACGTGCCGTCACTCATCTACATCAACTCCCACCTGCCCGCGGAGCGGCGGCACTGCTGGCGGCTGCTCTTCGCATCCGAGCTCCACGGACACAGCTTCGCCCAGCTGCTCGGGCACATCGTGCACCAGGGGCCCTGCGTGATGCTCCTGGAGGACCACGACGGCCACGTGTTCGGCGGGTTTGCCTCCCGCTCCTGGGAGGTCAAGCCTCAGTTTCAAGGTAAGACTGGCCGGGGAGCCCTGGGGGGGAACGGGCTGAGGGGCGAGGGTGAGATGGCTGCTGTGTGGAGCGATCAGCAAGGGGGAAGGGTGTGAGCGTGCATCTTCCCTCCCTGGAGCTTTTCCAGGGGAGATACCATCTCTTGCGGGGGAGATTTGATGCCTAGGGGATTTTTTGTTTGTTTGTTCTGCCAATAGGGTAAGTTGAGCAGGTCAGGGATCCTCACTCTGCGTTTCCTGAGGGGAGACCGTGGCTTGGCGTGGTGGTGGAGCCCGCTCCAGGCTGTGGGAGAGGCGGTGTGGTAGCTGTGTTGTTCGGGACCCTGGGCTTCCGTTGTCTTGTTTCTGGGATTTGATTTTCCCTGTGGATCAAAATGTTGCAGGTCTTTTATCCAGTTGCTGCTGCAGTCCTTCCCCATGGTGTCAGGGGCCCCTAAGAAGACCACCTGTGCTTCAGTAGTTTGTCAGGAAGTCGGGGCTCTCTAGTCAGCTCACAGCTAATTGGCACCGCCCCCCTCCGCTGAGTGACCACTCCTGGCAGGTGCTGTCTAGCAGGGGTGCTTCCTGGAGACTCAGCACACAGGGTTGTGGGGGGCTGGTCCCTTTGGCCCCTCCACTGGGCATGTCCCCAAATTCCAGATCCCCAGGAGGAAAGCAGATTCAGCATCAAACACAGAGACAGAGTGTTGGGGCCATTTTTACCAGTTCTGGGTGGTGGACCCTGTTCAAATCCAAGTCCCCAGATGCCAACCCAGAACCCTGCTCACAGCTGGCCTTTCTGGGGTGGCAGTCTTGGTTGTTGTGGGGCTACTCTCTGCATCCCTTACCCTGCCTCAGCGATGCAGGAAGGGGCCTTCTCCCCACCAACCTTCTCACCAGCTTCTAGGGGAGCTAGCAGTTGTTTTCTCTTGTGTGTGGTTGAAGCCTGTGCTACCAAGTTTTCAGGCCTGAGTTCCTTCTGCTCTGAACTATGTGGTGGAATTCCAGCAGAGGGCAGCCTTGCCTCAGATCAGGTCATGGTCAGGCCCAGTCTGGTTCCTGGCCGGGAAGAGCCCCTTGTGACCTGCGGGAACCCGAAATGAAGGCACAGCTGCATCATTCCCACTGCTGTTTCTACCACCAGTAGCCTTAGAGTCTGGGCCAGGGGTCTCAGTTCCCCTGTGTCTCTGTGCTGGGAAGCGGCATGGAGATTTGATGCGGGTGACCTTGGCCCTCAGCATTTTGGGCACTGTGATGGGGAGCCTTGCATAAGGGTTGCTCACTATGGACCTGGCTGTTGGGCAGGTAATAATGGCCCCCTGGGCCCTTGCCCCTGAGCCGCAAGTTGACCTTCCCCACCAACAGCAGACCCTGAAGGACCAGAATGAGGGTCCCTTGTAGCTGATAGGCCTGGATGTCATGGTATATCCACTCACTTAGCATCAGGGTGTTGGCCACCAGACGCAAGGTATGAGAAATTAATTGACCAGAAGAGATTGCCCAGCCACAGCCGGGGGTCAGATGGAAGTATGAACCATGAGACAACTTTATTAACCAAAGAAAGGGGTATTTATAGGGATACAGGGCTAGGGCCTGATGAATTTCAAAGAAGACAAACAAACCTGAGAGACAATTAACATTCTAAAGTCTAAAAGTGATTGAGGAAGGGGGAGTGTAGGCAGGTGTTCACTATCTCTGATTAAGAAAGCCAGCAGCGCCAGTGTGGTCTCAGATTTCAGTAAATCAGTCCTTAAGTTTTTTTAGGGACAGTTAAAGAGAGGTTTTTCTTTATCTGGGTTGGAATGACCCTCCTGGTATGCAAATGGCGCACAGCATCAGGGACCCTGGAAATGTTGGTCAAAAGGTGACCTTGGAGTTGTAAAGTGAAGTGATACTTCCAAACCCCAAGACCTGGGGGGGGGCAGCAGGTGGGGATTGGGCAGATTATAGCATCGAGAGCTGCCCCCGACCCTCTGGGCTCCTGAGCCCAGGGAATTCAGCCTGAGTCTTTAGTGTGGGGTGAAGCCCTCTGTCTCAGTCGGGCTCCAGGCACCTCTCCAGCCCTGCTCCCTTCTTCCCCACTCCAGCACTCGCTCACCATCCTGTGTGGCTAAAGGGCCCCACTCTTACCTGTGACCCACACCTTGTCCCCCCGGGGTGGGTCCTTCCTTGCCTGAGCGGCTCTCATTCATGCCCCTTCATCCCCAAGCATGGGAGGTGCTGAGACGCTGCATCTAGTGGTGCCGACTGCCCGGTGCTGAAGTCCCAGGGGTCTCTGGACTGTTGTCCCGAGTGTCAGGCCCTCCGCTGTCCTTCCTCGGCCATCACGGGGCTGAGAGCCCCTCAGGTCTTCCCTTAACCTTCATGTTCTGCTCAGCTCCCCAGAACTTCCTTCCCCCCCTAACCAGTGGTCCTGCTCTACGTTTCTGAGTTGCTCTGTGTAGCTGGAACAGCTTATATTGGACATGGTTTAGCTGTCACATAGTCATGGTGGAGGGGCGTCCTCCAGGCCAGGTCTTACTGCTCTGGTCACCCCCTGCTCCCTTGGGAGTTCCATGAGAGTGTGGCCGGCTTCCGTCCCTCTCTGGGGGCTGACTGCTCTGGAGTGAAGGAAATCTGCCCGTCAACCCATCATTTCTACCCAGGAATCAGGCTCAGGTCACTGGCCATTTCCAGAGCCATGGTGGCTCTGCCTTCCAGCAGCACACTCCCTGTGCACAGGTGACTGTCACTTGCATTGTTCACTTCCCTAGGCCCAGGCCCTTGGCAGTGGCATGTCTCCTTCCAGTGTGGGGACGGTCTCCCCAGTACCAGACTGTGCATGTGCTGTTATCGTGGGAGTGACCGCCTGCCCACCTTGCTCCTGACCTAGCAGGAGAGCTGCTCCCTCCGCTCCCCCAGAGCCAGCTGAGTGGGGCCGATTCCTTCTGAGGTGTCAGGCCTGCCTGAAAGCCTGCGATGGCAGGCATCGTGTAGCAAGCTCAGGACATGTGTCAGTCTCTGTTTCCTTCAGGTGAGTGATGGGCTTGTTTGCGCTCTGGTCTCTTCCAGGGGACGACAGGTGCTTCCTGTTCTCTCTCTCGCCGCAGATGGCAGTGTTCACCCACACCGGCTACAACGACCACTTCATGTACCTGAACCACGGGCAGCAGACCATCCCGAACGGCCTGGTAAGGCCAAGTGGGCCTGGCCTGCCCTCCCCGCCGGGGGCAGTGCTTGTACACTGTTCAGGTTGTTCCGCACAGGTTTTGGGGCCCTGGTTGCCACGGCCAGGACAGCGCTTCTCTCTGGGAGGTTGGGCGCCTTGGCCAGGTCACGTACAAATGGTGAATACAGCCCTCTTCCTGCTTGTCAGGCAGTTGGTGTGGCCTTCGTATCTGGAAAGGCCTCCAGGCCAGACTTACCCTTGGTCATGGCTGCCCCACCATGCGCCTGAGGATCTCGGGTTCCCTGACAGATGACTTGGGACAGGTTGGGACAGGCTGAGGGGCTCCTTGGGACCTGTGAGCCCCACATTCCAGTCTGGTGACATGGCTCCAGGGAGAGGAGAAAGGTCGAAGGTCAAGGGCAGACAGGAAGGGCTGAGTGGAGGAGGTCGCAGGGCTGACCAGCAGGCAGGGCTTCC
>PVHY01015859.1:21879-35103 GCA_004024945.1 Uropsilus gracilis
GGATCAATTAATGCACAATTGTGACAAATCAATAAAATGAATTAAAAAAAATAAATTAAAAACAACAACAACAACAAAAAATACCCAAGAGAGTCCCTGAGCTGGCAGAGTGCAACTGAGGCCAGTCACTTCGGAATAAAGGGACCCCTTGGGCCTTCCCTGGCTCACTGGGCAGCTCCTCAGGTCACCTCCGACCCCTCCCCAAACAAGGTTTAGTGATGGTGGGGTGAGGGCTTCAACCTCAGGCACAGTGACCACAGGAAGCCTGAGGGAGAGAAGCAGCTCTGAGTGCCCACTGCTATTTCCTGCTATGGGCTCTTGCTCAGAGCAAGTTTCCAACCTTGCCAGTGACCTGACAGGTGTACATTGGAAGCAACACCCAGAGAAGGTGATGGGGCGGGTGTAGGCAGATCATTTGTGTGGGCTCCTGGCCTAGAGCCAGCAGGGTGAGGTGGTGGAGGAAACCCCTTGGAGTCACCCCAGGTCTGCTTCCTGTTGCTTTCCTTCAAGGTGGCCGCAGGGAGCAGGTGACTCAGGCTCTGAGTGCTGGGTCTGGTTCTGGGGGAGGGTCAGCCGCTCCCACTGGAGATCTGACACCGTAGGTTTCCTGAGGGCAAATCGTGCTGGCCTCCCCCTCGACGTTGGTGACTTGGGCCTCTATCCCTGGTGGTGTCACGTTCTTGTCCTTCACTGTCTTTGTGCTCCTGGCCAGCGAGGCCTTGAGAGCCCAGCTGGGTACCATGAAGACTATGCTAGTATCTTGTAATGGGGCAGTGAAGTCCCGTAGGTTGAGAGCAGAGCAGGGAGCCAGGGTCTCTCTCGGCAGGTGCCAGGTCCCTGCGGGCCGGGGCGTGCTGACCCAGCTCCCTCCACAGGGCATGGGTGGACAGCACAACTATTTTGGGCTGTGGATTGATGTCGATTTCGGGAAAGGACACAGCAAGGCCAAGCCCCTGTGCACCACCTACAGCAGCCCGCAGCTGTCGGCCAAGGAGGATTTCCAGTTTGAGAAGATAGAGGTGTGGGGTGTTGGCGATGTTGAGGCGTCCCAGCTGGTAAGTGTGGGGTGTTCCGCCACTCGTGGACTTTAGCCCTTTCCCCTTCCTCCTGGAGGTAGTTCATTCCTCACTTTCCCCGGTGACTGCCATTGGCTGGTGGGAGCCCAGTGGATACAATACAGAGGTGGGGGTCCTGCCAGGGTCTTAGTGACAGGGGTCTTAGTGACAAGTGCCCTGGACAGTGAATGAGGGCACTTCAGTTCCTTATGGTTCATGCTTCTGTGAAGAGTTGTGGGGGGCCCTCTGAGTTCTCCACCCCGTGCTGGCATCCCAGAGTAGGGGGAAACACACCCTCTGGGTTTGCTGTGACCCACTCCAGCAAGTGTAACACCAGCAGCACGACTCTGCTGCTCTTGGCCATTAGGGAGACAGACATGTGTCTTCCTGTACGTCGCTGAAGAGCTCGCCTTCCTGTCTTCCCCAGGGCAAGAAAGGCAAGAGCATTCTGGATGTGGACCCTGAGGCCCAGGCACTGCTGGAAATCAGCGGGCGGAGCTGCCACAGCAAAGGGCTCCGGGAAGCCCCAGATGAGTGAGGAGAAGCTTCCAGTGTGTCCTTCCTGAAGGAGAGCGTGGGCACCCCAGGGAGTGGCCTCAGCTGCAGAGCCTCTCCCAACCCCTTGTGTGCTTAACTTGAACCTGAGGCCACAGAGGTCACTCCCAGCTGATCCCGAGCATGTCTGTGGGAACACAAAGTAAACTTCCTTCTGCTGGAGATTGGTTGGTGGGTGTATCTCCCAGAAATCTACGTCAAATTAGCAGCTTAACTCTTTGTTCATTTCATGTTGATGAAACGGCACAATCATCTTCCCTCGCTGCTGGAATCGGTGTCTGTTGGGAATGTGATTTCTCCCCTGTGTGGTGGTGGAGGGAGGGGTGCCACCCACTGGGAGTCACTTAACCTCTCTCAGGCCATCCCAGTAGAAAGTGGGTCTTGACGACCATGTCAGTGGCTGAAGGAGCTGGGTATGTGATGCATATCGTACGTGGGGAGCTGCTTCTGGCAGCGTGGAATTCCTGTGTTTGTGGCAAAGCACAGACCAGACACTGACGGAGGAAACAGCCAAGGATTTTGGCGAGGACGTGTCCTGAGACCTGTGTCCTCCGTGGGTGTTAGTGATGAGGTCCCCCTCTGCCTTTCTCGGCTGTTTTCAAACGCACCTGTGCTAGAAGCAGATGGGAGAGCTGGGAGGTGCACAGGGATGCAAAGCTGCCGTTCTGATACTTATCAGAATGTGGGGTGCACTGGACCCTGAGGCTGAGAGCTCTGTTGAGATGGATGCCTGCGATCCACGTGTGAGCTGCACCGCCTGGGATATAAACGAGTGGCGAGCGACTTGATGACCCACCACCTCAGGGTCACCCTTCCTGGTGCTGTCCACAAGGTGATGGTCATCGGTGGGCGGTACTTCCAGGCTGCGAGGCCCTGCCCCATGGCACAGCGGGCCTTCCGTTGCACCTCAGAAGCACAGGGCCTACAGGCTGGCAGGCGGGGTGCCCCGCCATCCAGACGCAGGAGCGCAGCCCTATCCAAGCTCCTCATGCAGAGCCAGTATTTTGGAGCTGCTCAGATGTGGCGGCTGCTACAGTATCTGGAGAACCTCAGGCCTCCTGACCCTGCCTACGAAGAACTCAGTCCTGAGTCCTCAGTGTTATGCTCTTTTCTAAAAATGCCAATAAATACCTCTCAGGGAAGGTCTGCTGGTGTCCGTGCCATTTATCGTTGCCTCTGGTGGAGGCAGATTTTGTCTGCATCCTCGACCCTGCCTTGCGCCTGTGCTAGTGAGGTCAGGTCTGAGATGGGGCCTGACATGCTCACCAGGCCTGGGATGCTTAGCCCAGGGGCGTGGCAGCCCTGGATGCCACCCGGCAGTAGGCATGAGGCTACCCTGTGACGTTTCTTGGCCGAGGTGCCTGCCTCCCCCACAAAGTGCAGTTGCGGGCACACACGTCTGGTCTGTCCAGGGTGTCTGCTGTGGCCTGGGCCCCTGGAGCAACACTCCACAGCGGGGCCAAGACCCCTGTGGTGCCAGTTATAACACAGGAAGGATTCGCCCTCGTGAAGGCGGAATAAGAACTTGGTTTTAAGGGCCTGCATGGTCTCCCTGCAGATGAAGGCTGCCAGGGCTAGGGGTGTTGGGAGGAAGAGGAGAAATCATGGCTGCTACTTATTTCCCACCATCTTTTTACTTTAAAAACCAGCCTGTTGTGCCCAGGTTGAGTAAGACACGCCTGCAAAAAGACACCTTGACCAGAAAGGTGAGTCTTGTGCCACTTGGTCCTGCATCCCAGCACCGTCCTTCCTCAGGGGCAGGGATGTGCGTGACAGCATGGTGTAGAACCTGGCACAGCCAGCGTGGCCTGCATGCATGCACCAATGCAGAGGTTCCCATGCTTCCCCCACCCAGGGGGAGCTGGCTGTATTGCGGTGGTTTCTGTCTGCAGGACCAGTGCGGGGAGAAGAGCGGCAGCATCACAGGCAGCATCTGTTCTGGGGCTCACTGTGAGGCGTTCTCAGGCCTCCCTGCGCGCCCCCTCCCTGTTCTCACTCAGTCGTTGGGCCAGGGCCTGTGCCCTCAGCGATGCATGCACAAGTTGTCTGCGGATGCTTTGTTTTGCCTCAATTGGATTTTAAGTCATGCTTTAAAGTTCTGGACGTGCAAAAATTAGAACCTCTTCCCTTTACCAGATTCTAGGAAACACAAAAGGCATTCTTTCCAAGTCTGGGTGAAAATTACTTGGTGTTTTTTGCCTTGGTTGTTGGGGAAGGGGTTCACCCTGGATAACTCTCCATTTTTAAAACCATCCGGGTGGTTTTAAGTCTCTGCTGGAGTCCCACTTGGATGACTTTTATGTTTCCTAGTAATATTTTATGTTTCCTAGTAATATTCCATTTTATTGACTTATCCTCACAACACAGTAAGTAGGGCTCTGCATTTGCTCAGGTCCTTGGTGGCCTCTTGCATTTTGTCACTTGGCTATACAGGTCTGACCTTGGACACAACTAAGTGTTTTGTTTTGTATATTGTAGATGCTATTACATTAATGTTTTTTAGTTTCCAGTTGTTCATTGCTAAAGTTCAGAGATAGAGTAGAGTTTTGTATGTTAACCCTGTTTCTTGTGGCCTTACTAAAGTCACTTGCTAGTTACGGGAAGATTTGTTTATCAAGAATCTTGTGGTTTTCTACATGGGTAAAGTCATGTGTAATCAAGGTCCATTTTATCTTCTTCTCACTCTTCTCCAGTGCCTTGTCATCTTTTCCTTCCCACATTGTTCTGCTAGGAATTCTGGCACAACGTTGCACTGGACACCTGTGCTTTGATCTTAATCTGATGAGAAAAGCGTTCAGTTGCTCATATGAAATCTAGCATTCACTGTGGGTACACACTTGATCAGGTTGAAGTTTCCTTCTAGTCCTGGTTTGCTGAGTTTCCCACCCTCCCGGCCACCCCACCCTTCCTGCCTCCCCACATAGGGCAATTGAACTTTAGCAAGTGTTTTTGTCCTTCGATTACTCTGATCTCGAGGTCCTCCGAGATTATGAATGTGGTGAGTTACACTGAGGGTAAACTCTTGAGCTCACCTTCCACTCTTGGCCTGGTGTCTGTCTTTATAGATGGCTGGGTTCAGTATTTGGGGGTCCTCAGATTTGTGTAGAATTGTTATTTGTTTTTAGCTCTTTTTCTTTTTTTTATTTTCTGCATATAATCTTAGTTTTATTTGTATATTTATGACCTATCCTTTCCTCACATCCCCCCTACATCTCTCCGGTGGCTCCCACCTGCCTTTCCCTGCAAGTCATTGGTTGGTGTTTGGCCCTTCGTTCTCTTTCTTTCCTGGTGCAATGTCCTTTTTGTTTTCTGCTTAGATTTCCAGGGGTGGCTTTATAGCAGGTAACTAGTCCGAGCATGTCTGAAAACCTCTTGTCATTGTGTTTGTGGAGCTGCTATTCTGGCTCCTTGGTTGTAACACTTCCTTTGATGGTGATTGTCTCTTTTTTAAATTATTTCTTTTAAATTATTTAAATTATTTAAATTTAAATTATTTCTTTAAATGTCTAGGTAAATTTATTGGAGAAAACATCTGGCTTTGGAGAGCCCCTCTTCGGGGTTTTAAAACCTGTGACTTCACTGCCTCTCCTACTTCTATCCAGACCATCTGCTTCATCCTCAATGAGTGTTCGTGGTTTGTGGTTTTGGTTTGGCATTTGGTGTATTTCCTGTAACTCCTAGAATGTATGTGCAGAGAATGCGTGGTTATTATATACCATCTTGCCGTTGCTGGTACAATGAAATGCGTCTCCTCTCTCTCTAGAACCCTAGTAATATTCATGATTTCATTGATCTTTTCAAAGAACTGGCTTTTATTTGTATTGGTTTCTCTATCTTCAAGTATGTTGGCTTCTGCTCTCCACCATTTAATTCTGGTGAATGTCCCTCTGCTCTTGTGGGGTGGAGTCTCCTACTGGGTAAGTTAGGCCAGTTGCTGAGTGCAAGGGCTTAGGTCTGCTATATCCTCATGTGAGTGTGGGCTGGCTTGCCCATCTTCTATCTTTGGTAAAATTTTACCTGTCTTTATTTTCCTCCCAGATGCTTTATTTTTCGCATCCACCCTCTACTTTGGGCTGTTCCCCATGGTATAAGGAAGGATTAAGAGGAATTTTTGTTGTTACTGCAAGTATTACTTGATTCTGTTCATCCTTTTGTACTGAGAAGAGCATTTCCTGGGTCAGCATTTTGCTGAAGGGAGGGGCAGGAAGTACCCTGCTTTGGTGGGAAGTGGGGTTGGTAGCTGTTGGGCAGATCTCACCTGGATACCTTTTCCTGCCCTCTAGAACCCCCCCCCCCCGCCGGCCAGGCCATCTTGCAGGTGTGGCCCTGGGCATCCCTCACTGACCTCAATGAGCACTGGCATCATGGGTCAGGGGCTGACATAATGGGAGAGGGGGAAGGAACTGGGGGTTGTGAGCAGAAGCTCATCATGACCTCCCCTCAGGCTGTGAATGTTATTTCAGCAGCTGAAATAACATTCACTCTGACCTTTGTCACCCTGGCCTGGTCTGGATGTCACCACATTGGGTAACCAGTCTCATAGTCCCTGAGGGTAGGGGTGGTGGTGACTTTCAGGGGCACTGCAGCTAGGCACTGGTGCCATGCTCTTTGGTCAAACAGTCTTGATGCTTCTGATTTCTTTTTTTTTAGATGTGATTAACATTTAAATCAGTAGGTGGGTAAAGCAGGTCACCCTTCATCTAATCAGCTGGAGGCTTTAAGAGATGGAGTTCCCAGAGCAGGAGGATCCACTTCCATCTTGAACTGCAGTATCAGCTGTCTCCTGGTGTCTCAGATGTTGGCCTCCCCCTACTGTGTGAGTCAATGCCTTGGAACAAACCTCCTTCCTCCTCTCACTGGTTCAGTTTCTTAGGAAAGTCCTGCTATAATGGGGGCCGGGTGGGAGGGGTTTAGATGTGGCCTCATCTAATGGAGGTGGACTCCACTCTTGGGCCTGCCTGCTGGTTTGAACTGTGACAGGAGGGTGGGGTTGGAGGCTTTACTCTACCACCTTCCAACCAGAAGGGCCTTTTGAAGCCCACAGGGGTACTATGGACATAGTCTGGCTCCTGGTTCTGAGGGAAAGGCCACCTCAGTGTCCACCCTCACATAGTGAGGCTTCTGGGTGATCAAGGAGGTATGTGGGCTGGCATGCAGGCAGTGAGCAGCCACCTGCAAACTACATCCACCAAAGTAACTGCGAGTCCCTGGCATAGCACGTAACCACCAGCCCCATTTCATGGGTGGACCACCCTAGGCATAAAGTGAGCAGGAACCCTGACCTGGTGCCCAGCCTCCCATTGCCCATGCCCCCTGGAATTTTTGTATTTTTTTTCTTTTTTTGTGCATAGCAGGGCCAAAGGGACAACACATAGTCAGAGGTAGTTAAAATAAAAACCTGTGATTTAATAAATAGACGTTCCTGAGCAGGCTGGGCGCTGCCCAGAGCCCCCAGAGAGGATTGGATGGAGGCAGGCCTGGGCCCAGGGCACTGCCCACACTTCCTGCCAGTTTCCCAAAGTGGGGAGGGGCGCGGGGAGCGACCCGTTGCTACTGTATAGGGAACATGTCCTCTGCGGAGGGCCTGTGGGGCCCACGGTCACACAGACTGAGGCCCTGAGCCAGGCCGGGCTCCGCTACGCACCTTCATGGTGCATCTGGGCACTCCTGGCTCGGGAGCAGAGCCTTTCACAAAGTTTGAGGAGCTCGGATAAAATGAACACTGATGAGGCCAATCCAGTTAACAGCAACAAATCTGTCACAAGGTCAAAGAGGAAAGGTCAGCAAGCAGAGGACAGCAGTGCAGGGCGGCTGTGTTTGTGCTCCTTTGGTCCTCAGAGGCAAGGTAACCAGGACCCACCTGCCCTTTCCATCCCCTGATGAGGGATGTCCCCCAGTCCCAGGTCCAAAATACTTCAGAGCCATGTAGCTGGGAGCTGGGGCAGGTAACCCATCTGTCACACTGGCTGCCTCCCCCAGCCTCCCCTCCATGACCCTGCTGCCCTTGTACCCTTACATGTGAGGTGCCCAGCATGGGTGGCACTGCCCTTAGATCTGCTCAGCCGACTTAACTGCCAGTGGACAGAAACAGCATTTAAGAATTGTCTTTGCTTCCTCTCCTTGCTGTGCCCCACACACGGACGCTGTTGTGTGATCATGGGAAGAAAGCATTCACTGCCCAGATGTGCCTGGCAGTTTGCAGCGTGCCTGTGCCCACCTCCTCGGCCCTGACTGCTCATTCCAAACTCCTCGCGGATGTGATCTGCCTCCCTGCCTCTCTGCCCCCCACCCCCCATCTGCTCATGGTCCTTGTGGCTTCAGGCGAAGAGACTGGCTAACCCGGCAGCTCTCCAAGAGTGAACATGGGCCTGTGGGAACCTGGATGGGGTGGAGCAGAGGGTTCTGCTCAGGGCATGAGAGCTTGGGGCCCACGGCCCAGGTCATGGATTGCTGCTTCCAGCAAGAACCATGGAGGGCCTGGTCCCTGTCTACAGGTAAGCGGTGTCCTAATCCTGCCGCCCTCAGGGGTCAATTTGCTTCTCAGCTGGGTGCACACAGGTCATAGCTGGGCCCAGCAGTTCACTCCCGGTGCAGCTGCTGGGCCTCTTTGGGTCCCTGCACTGTGTGCTCCAAGCCTCCTGCCCTGCTCCCTGGGCTCCATCACACCCCATCACTGAGGACAGAAAGACCAGATGTAGGACTCAGCATTGTGGGAGGGACCTGGTGCCCCCTTCACTCACCCAGTGCGCCCAGGTTCTCTGTCTGGAAGACCCTCTGCAGGGGCGGGATGTAGATCACAGCCAGCTGCCCCAGCACCGACCCCAGCACCGAGTAAAGGAACATACGATTCCTAAGGAAGCCAATCTCAATGATGAGCTTGGTCTGCAGGAGGAGAAGGGCATGTTGGCTGGAGCCCAGTCCAGGTCCTCCAGTGGCTGGGCAGCGACCACCAGGTCTCCGGGACTGAAAGGGCCTCACCTGAGAGCGGCAGGTCAGGGCGTTAAAGAGGTCGAAGAGCACAAAGCAGGTGAAGGTCATGGTCGTGGTGCGTGGGGTGCTTGCTTTGTCTGCAGGGATCTGGAATGTAGGGTGCAGGGTGAGTGGAATTCTCACCCTTCACCCCGAGTCTGGGGAAAAGAGGGCATTCAGCTCTGTAGGGCCTGGTGGGCCACAGCACTGAGTTACCATGAGGATTTGCTCATGGCTTCCATGTGGGAGACACATGCAGAGCCCAGCGGTGTCTCCTGTGCCCTTGGTGGCCCCTGGTAGAGGCCACCAGAATGATGGGGTATACACTTCTGCAGTCAGGCTTCCTAGAGATGCCACTTTCCACAGGCAAGGCAGGAGGAAGTGGACCACAGGGAGGAAAGGCTGCAGAACCCACCCTGCTCTGGCATGGCCCCAGGGACCTGAGGCCTTATCTTGACAGAGATGAGAATGTTCTGGGACTTTCATGGAATTTCTCCTCTGCTGAGAGCAGGTGATGAATCCTCTCTGACCTGGGGAGCACCAGGACCTCTCCTGCGCGAGCATTCTCGCTGGACCCCTGCAGGAGCCAAGAACCTGCATCTCTTGGGTTCCCTGACCTGTGCCCTCCACCTCCCCTCTCCACACATCCCCCCCAACCTCCCAGCCAGGTTGAGCACATGGACATGGTTGGAGCGCTGGGGGCCTTCACACCTTCCTGGGTAGGTGAGGTTGCAGAGGACATGGGGCACCCCAGAAATTCTCAGGAGCAGTGGCTTGGCTGCTTCTGGAACAGGGACTCCCTGGGATGGCAAACAGCCCTTAGTGGAAAAACAGGAGCCCTGTCAGATTCACATTGCCTCCTTGCCAGAAGGAGGAGGCTCAGGTCCCATTTAGGAAAAAACAGGAACTTTTCTCTGCCCGGCTTTGATCTCTGTCACTTGTCTCCCATCATCAACCCAAGGGGAGCAGGTATGCTGTGCTTCATACCTGAGCCCCAGCCCGGTGTCTGCCTCCCAGGCACTCAATGCGGCTGGGTGAGCAGCCAGCGACAGTCTGCTCACCTCTTTCCAGAAGATAAAGAGTGTCCCGCTGATGATGACGGCGGCCGACAGGAGGGTACGCAGGATCAGGGCTCTGCTGAGGATCGTATCCTTGATGCTCCGAGGCGGCTGCCGCAGCGTGTCTCTGTCAACCGGCTCCACCCCCAAGCTGCTTGAGACAAGGGACACTGAGATCACCTCCTGGAAGGGAAGCCTCAGAAAGATGGGCAGAGGGGCACGGAAGTCACACAGTGGGCTCTGTGAGGATGGGCGTCAGAGGCCTCAGATTGTCCCTGTCTCATGGGGACCCCTCCAACAGCCCCTTCGTGCCCTCCTGGATTGTCCCCACAGCCTGGACCCCTGGCCATGGGCACGTCTCTCCCACCCTCTTGATGTCACCTTCACATGTCCCTGAACATGGGAGGGCAGATCACCCCCAAGCCTGAGCCCCCTGGTGGGCCTGGAGCCATACCCCCATCACTCCTCCTGCCCAGGCATTTTCCATCACCATGGGGGGGTCCCAAGTGTTGGGCAGGGCTCATCCTAAATGGTGGGGAAAAATAGGGTCCAGGCCTGGCTCACCTCCGTCATCGGAGGGGTCACTGCCTTTGGAAACCCTGGAAACAGCAGGCGTTCGTGTGGGAGCACAGAAGGGCAGGACAGTGAGGACCCACTCCGTGCCAATGGACTGAGGTCCTGCCAGGGGCTGCATGAAGAGGTGACCCTCACGCTGCACATAGGGGGACAAAGTAGGGCCCTCATTCCCTTGGCTGCTGTCACTGGCCATGATTACTAAACACCAGCTGCCGTCTGCTCCAACACACGAAGTGGCTGCTGGGCCTTGCAGGCCACGCCAGCTGATTCTCCATCATTCATCTGGCCTTACCCTCCATCCCCATTCTGTCAGCCAGTAGTTTAGCACCTACTAGGTGCCGAGCACCCTTAGAGGACCCAGAGATCCCACAAGAACCATCACTAATTCCTTGCCTCCTTGAAGCTGATGTTCTAGAGTGGAGATGGATTATGATCAGATAAACAAGGGTAAGGGTTCCAAGAGTGAGGAGGTGACTTAAAGTATTCAGGGAGGACTTCTCAGAGGCAGTGACCTGAATGAACAGTGGGATGGAGAACAAGCCATGCAGGAGTGTGGGCAGGAAGGTACGTTACATCCCAGCTCCGGCCTTACCATTTCCTCTGGTACCCAGCGCCCACGCTTGCTCACCTCAAGGCCCTGGCCCCCTGCACACTGTAGGGGCGCCGTCAGTGGAGCGGGTGGCAGCCCTGCAGCAGGTCCCCCAGCCTCACCTCTGAGCTGGCGGCCCATCCATGATGATGTTGATCCACAGGATCTGCATGGCGTTGAGGGGGCTGGGCAGGTTGCACACGGTGGACAGCGTGATGAGGCTCAGGGCAGAGATGCTCCTGCAGGGCATGCAGACACACAGGCGTGTCAGAGGGGTCAGTGGGCGCGGGCTTCAGTGGCCCTCAGGGCGCCGGCCCCTACTTACGTGCTCAGCTGAAATCGGACAAAGTTTTTGATGTTATGGAAGATCCCCTTGCCTTCCTCCACCGCGTTCCTGCAAGAGAGGAGGAAAAACGCTTTTTCTCGGAGGCCCGCCAGTGAGAGACTTGGCCAGTGTCATCACCTAGAGGCAACGTCCTGCCTGGACCCCTTCCCACCCATAGCTCGCATGCTGACACACAGCAGCCCTGGGAACAGTGGCCCAGCCACGCTAGCCCTTCTGTGCTTGTTTGCTCAGGGCAGCTCCAGGGAGCCCCCTTCGTGCCAGGGCCCCTGAAGTGCCTGAGGTTCCTGGCAAGTCATTCAAAGCCAGTCGAGCCTGAAGCTCAGCTTTGGGGCTGGGGTGTAAGGGGACAGCATCTGTGAGGCGGAATCACCTCGGCCACCTCCTGAAGGTGCTCTAGAAAAGTCCTTTAAATTTGATCTCGGGTCACTGGTACAGTAGGAAACTGTCTAATCCCCCCCATTTTTAAACTAAATTTGCAAAAGAACAAAAACCACAGCTATATATTAACTACCTACCTTTTTTTTTTTTTAACAAAGAAGGCATATTAAGGAGTCTTATCACAAATTCACCAGTAAAAAAGTCCTTTCCTGAAGCCATTCATCAGGTTTTTGATATTCCTCCCCTCCCACATTACTACTGTGACATGTGAATTCTAAATCAGTGAGAATGAATTCTAGAAATAGGACTAGAGAGGTCAGCCTGAGAGGAAAATAGCTCTCAGGACCCCAGAGTCTAACCTCGTGTCCGCTCAGTGAGACAGGCCATCCAGCCAGTCACCCAGGCATGGACGGCCAACTCAGACCGACGACACCTTTACCTGGACATAGCGTAGGTGAGCATTTCCGTATTATGAAAATGGCTTTGATGATGTGATTTTTAGCGGCCACTCTGGCGAGGCCAGGAAGTTCCTCCTCCCAGGCGGCTGGGCTTGTCCATCAGTACCTGAGCTGCCCGCTGAGCTGCAGGTGGATGCTCTGCAGCACCTGCCCCCCAGGCCTCACACGCTGTGTGCACCTGGCCCTGGGGCGAAGAGCCCCTTTAACCCTGCTCTGGGGAGCATGCAGGCCGTGGACCACCCTGGACCCTCTTTCAGCAGGATCACCTATGTCGCCACCACAACTGAGCCAGCAGGGAACTGACTACTCCTGGTGTTTTGCCACTAAAAAATACCTGAGGAGGAACTTACATGATGGCCGAGAAGTCATCATCCACCAGGATCATGTTGGCAGCCTCCTTGCTGACATCAGTGCCTGTCTGCCCCATGGCGATCCCGATGTCAGCCGACTTGAGGGCCACCGCGTCATTCACCCCATCTCCCGTCATGGCCACAATTGCTCCTGACTCCTGTAGAGCCTGTGGAAAGAAGTGAGTGCAGACCTGCTTGCCAGGGGACCTTCCTTCTAGGTCCTTCTTCCCTCAGCCCACGGTGTGAGGCAGAGGGCAGAGACCCTGCCCTGCAGACACCAGCGTTGCTGGACCCAGCTCTGCCTGTGCTGGCAAGGCCCGAGCCTTCAACCTCAGCCTCTCCGTGTGCAAAGTAGGTGACAGCCCCTCCTCAGGACCCTGGAGGAGTTGGAGGGGGCACCTGGTAAAGGCCCACCCCCATTATTGGTAAGCAGCAGTTTGTCCCCTGACACCATGAGGTCCTCTGTCAGTGTTTTCTCCGCAGAACAGTTAGTTGCACAGAGGTTTATCTTGTGAAATGAAAGAAGCCCCCAAACAACATACAAACCAACTCCGAGAAAAGGTAAAGTGTGGAGAAAACCAGGCTGCCGCACGCCAGAGCTTTCCTCCCTGTGGCTACACAATGGAGAAGCACAGCAGCTCTTCGCTGGGCACCAGCTGTGTGCCCAGCGCTGTGCCACGAGCCCCACATGGACTTCCTTCCATCCTCCTGCCAGCCCATCAGCCTCTGCGCAGACAGCAGGAAGGCCGAGGGTCAGGCGGCAGGGATGCCCCGAGGAGCACAGGCTGGCCTCCCCTGTCCCTCAGCACCCCCACGCTTGCCCTTTGGTGTGTAGGGCAGTTTTAGGCGGACATGTGCCCACAGTCTAGAGCTGATAGTGGCCAGCAGCC
>PVHY01015860.1:0-35066 GCA_004024945.1 Uropsilus gracilis
TAATTTTTCTAATTACTTCTCATGAATGTTTTGATTATTTCTAATTCTCCCCATTGCAAATAATCCTAGATCAACGGCATTTGAAAATATGTACAAATATATGTGAATGATACATTTCTGGTAAGGTTCAGATGGTATCTGGATTAGACTGCACTAAAAAGAGTTACTTACCTCTGCAAGATCTAGAAGGAGGAAGAAAAGATGGAATGTGAGATTTCTTAGGAATCTGCCTGAAAATCTCCTGTTACAGTCAGTATAGAGAACTGTGATCATCAGCACAGTGCTCTGAAAACTAGCCGCTGATCTGAGAGTGGGCTGATATTGTTCTTCCAGGAATTTTTGCTCCTCCAATCCTTTCAGAGCTGAACCACTTAATTCTTTTGTATTAAACTCCCTCCTAGCCAGGCACGGTGGCTCATGCTTGTAAGCTTCAGCCTATGAAGCGGCCGGGGCTAGGGATCGCGGTTCGAGTCCCGCCTGGGGCCCATAGTGAGAACTAGTCCCAAAAAATAGCTGGGTGTGGTGGTGCACGCCTGTAATCCCAGCTACCTGGGAAGCTGAGGCTGGGGATTGCTTGAGTCTGGGGTACCCTGGGCAACGAGACCCTGCGGTTCCACAGACAAAAATAGCAAGACCTAGTCTCAAAAAAATAAAAAATAAAAAATAAACTCCCTCCTGTTTGAAATACCTACAGTGGTGTTTGGCTTCCTGACTAAACATTTTCTTTTAATCAGAAAAGAAACACTTTCATAAATCCACCTTCAAACTTTTATTCACACCTAATTGACTAGAACAGGTAACCGGCAGCCAATTGGCAAAGACAAATGGGATTTACCATAACAGGCCTAGCCCAGTCATGACTCATTCCTGGGGTTGGGCACATGCTTCCTAGGCCTGAACAAAGAAGAGTGAGCTGGTTGTTCTGGAAGCACCTAGAGTTTCTGCTTCCCAGTGCTTTGGAGAACCTGGCCCTTTTTTTGCGAGGGGAGTCCTAGTGAGAAAAGTTAACTGGGAGTGGGGTTGGTCTTCAGGTCTGGTTGATGGTGGTGATGAATGTCTAATAAAAATGGGGATTCCTAAGCAGTCTGAGAGTCCATTAGAAAAGAATCAATGTACTTGTATTGATTTGAGGTGAGTATTTTTTTCCCCTCCAAGGCTAGGCATTCCCAGGACATTCTCAAACAGAAATACAGTGAAGGAAACTAGGACTGAAAATTTATTCACTTATTAGCCATTGATAGAAGAAATAAGTCTCTCCCAAATATCCTAATATTTTATTTTATTTATTTATTTTTGTTTTCTTCCTAGCTTGCCTTCTGTGCTATGTGCTTACAGAGGTTTCCCTTGTACCTGGACATGAGCCAAGTCTTTCTTCATTTTTTTAAAGCTTTATATACAAATTGCATAATTGTTGATCCCCATGGGAATATCCCACCCAACCATGACCCCTCTGGTCTCTTTCACCTCCTTTCTTTTTGTTGCCTGTCCATGTTTAGCCCTTTGGTCTTTTTTTCCTTTGCCTTCGTAGGCTAATCTGAGCACCTTAGGTTTGTATCAATGTTTCTTGTTTCTTGGTGGCTGTTATCTCTGTTGTTTTCTGCCTCATTTTCTTGCTCCTTTCCCTTATGTTTCAGGTCTTTGGCTTGGGGGGCTTGATTCCCAGGCCTATGTTTTGGAAGAGCAGCTCCTCAATGGGGACAACCATCAGCTGATGGTAGGTCTCCTTGTCTCCTCCTTTGGAGCTTTGCTGTGGGGCCACTGCCATTCTGCAGGCGTCCTCCCTCTGTACAAAGGGGGTGTGCAGTACCTTATTGACCGCATCTCTGTGCCGGGTTTTTGGTCACAGCTCCCCAGTGATGTAGTAGGCATAGTTCTTTCACCAAATATCCTATATTTTAATTACAAAATCGTTTTCATAATGCTGACAGTGTGACAAACATTTTCCCAATGGTTTCTGCATCATATTTAGTCACTTAATTATCACAATAATTTAAGGTAACTATTATCATTTTCCCCTTTACAGGAAAGGAACCAGGCAAGATGTTTTCCAAGGTGGCGAGTGCTTTACAAGAGATTTGATCTCAGGTAATCTATGTTCCCAGGTCATACTCAGAATAGAAAAAAAGCAGTTACAGGAGGAAGCTTAACATTTGTTCATGTTTGTATTCATTCCCTGTTCTGCCACAAATTTAGTGACTTTAAATTACACAAACTTATTTCTTTACAATTCAAGAGGGCAGAGTCTGAGGCTGACAGGGTTACATTCCCACTGGAAGCTTTAGGAGAGTCAGTCTCCTCGCCTTTTCTAGTTTCTCTAGGTCTCCTGCACACCTTAGCTCATGGCAGGTCTTCCATCTTCAGAGGCAGGGGTGTAATGTCTTCTCGCCTCTGTCACCTCCTGCCTTCCTTTCCTAAGGACTGAAGTGATTACATTGGACCCACCAGGTAATCTGGGAAACCTTCCTGTCTCCAGATCCTTTGCTAAATCACATCTGCAAAGCCATTTCACCTTGTAAAGCTACAGATTGCCTGGCTCTGGGTGACATCACTGAGGAGCCAGTATTTAGGTGATCACAGTGTTAGAAAGAAAAGATATAAGAGGGCCTACATGACATCCATCACATGAACAGAAGAGGCAGAGGCTGTTGTGTGAAGCCTAATCCCATCCCTAAATCCTCCTTGGTGTCCGCTGGTTACTTGGCTCTGAGGAGCGAGCCTTGAGGGGCAAACCACCAGTGTCTCAAGAGTGCCCCAGGTCAGCCCTGAGGCGCCGTGCCAGGAGGGCCTTCCAGAAGGAAACTGAGAGAGGTGCAGCAGGCCTAAAACCAGAGAACTGAGCAAAAGACATCCAGATAGCTTCTGTTTCTCACAGGGGGCCTGTCACACAGTCCAGGGAGAGGGTGGAAAGAAAGTCTGCGGCAAGAGACCAAGCAGGCCCAGATTCTTCATTCTTCCCCAAGGCTTGGGCTGGGCCAAGATGGGCTGAACCAAGACACAGGAGCAGGGGCAGACAGGAGGCTCAGCTCCCCTTCCTCTACAGCCCCAGTCTCCACTGGCCATGGGTCATGCTCTGGCTTCTCTTATCATCTCTAAAAAGCATTTGTACGTTTATTTTACAGGACTATGAGCAAGGCAGAGAGCCAGGGTGGGGGAGAGAGGGAAGATAAGGATGTGAGTGTTTATGCATGGGGGGGGGTGTTACCAAGCCTTCATTTCTTCCTAGCCTTAGTGGTACCCCCTCAATCAGAGGAAGCAAGGCATGAACACAGAATGCCCACAGCTGGCAGGACACGGCTGTGGCACCACCTTGCCCGCTATACTCTCCCTTGCACATGGAAATTATGAAAGAACAATTAAGTTTGCTGCTCTCTGAGAGCAGGTTCCCACGTCCCCCACTGAATTTCATGCAGCAGGAACAGTCACAATAAAGCTCAAGTGAACTCCGTTTCCTGTCACGCTGGCTGAAATACACAGCTCCCCACAGAGCTCCCACTCCTGGAGGTATCATGGAGGTTTTCCGTGCCTGCCAGGAGATTTCTTCTTCGCTGCCTTGACAAAGGCAAACCCTGTCAAGCACGAGTTCAGGTCTGTACGCTGCCTGCGAGCACAGCTGGGCGGGCATCACACAGCTGCCAGCTGCAGAGGCTTTATTTTCATAGCAACCCTCCCTGTTCTTGACAACGGTGGCCTGCAGCCCAGCTCCAGAAGACAGGTACGGTCAACGATTGGCCGCGGAGGCTTTTGTCTCATTTGCCCCATGAGTGCCAGCTGGACGTGTTTACTTCTGTCCCTCGTGAGTCTGAGTCTGCCTGGTCCCTGCACCCCCAACTTAGTGTTCGGAACTGAGCTTGAGCTCACGAACCTTCCCAGGCTAAGCAACAGCCAAGTATGCCCACCATTTGGAGGAACTTATTCAGGTGTTCCAGAAAGCACGGGGGTGTGGAGAGAAGTCAGTCAGGGCCCATCATTGCACTCACCAGGGGCAAGGGTGGCCCAAGTCACCTCTTGATGGATTTCTGTGCCTGAAGGCCAGAGTTCCAAGAGCACAAGGATTCCTGGCAGGTGAGGGCCGGAGTCCACGAACAGAACCAGGACCAAGAGCAACCCTGTTGTCTAACCGATGAGGACAGTGAGGAGCAGAGGTGCTAACTGACAAGCTCGAAATCAGACAGTGATTAGGACTTAGGACCCAGCAAAGCGAAACCAGTAGATTGGCCTTCCACTTCCACCCCCAGGAGACATGCACACCACACACACACACACACACACACTCACACACGCACACACTCACACACACTGATTGCAGGTAAGCCTCCTGTGACTTCCACGCCTTGACAAGAGTCCCTCTTGACCGGAGCGTATGTCTGCCTACAAATATGGGCTTAGCTGGGCCTGGAACCTGCTCCATGGTCATTATCACAGCCATATTTCACCACCTAGCCAGGAGCCAAGTCTGGGGCCAAGTGCCTACCTGCGTTAAGTCATGTAATCCTCACAGCATCTCAGGGCAGTAATGATTATCCCCAGCTTACAAAGGAGGAGCCAAGGCTTGGGGAGATTTCTTCACTTACCCAAATCATTCAGCTAGAAAGCGGCAGAACCAGGATTTGTGCCCAGATCTGCTGACTCCAAACCCACATTGTCAGCCATGCTGGGATCTGCCCCCATTTATGCAGAGCCTACTTCTTGTCCTCCCAGGGCTCTGCAAAGGTCTCAGGGACTCTCCACTGGGCCCTTTCTCCAGGTAGTGGGGATATTTACTTGACAGAAGGGAAAGGTCAAGAGCATAAAGTTTGAGGAGTATCAATTTGCATAAGTGTGAGAAGCCCAGGGACCAGCATAGGAGCCATGAAGACCCCATCCAGGTTCACTGAACTGGTGACAGGGCTGTGGCCATGGGGAGTGGCCTGAGCTCAGGAGCCAGCGGGGTGGTTACTTTGCAATGAATATCATTTATATCTTTGGAATCTAATAGTGGTGCTTTACCTTTGTAATAGAACAAACCTTTTTTAAAAGTTACACAAATGTATTCAGAAGGGGTTATGACCGCAAACTGACCCACAACCTATATGCTTTTTGCAGCACAAGCCTTTGTGACACCTGCCAGCCTCCAGAACCAGCCAAGTGCTTCATGCTTCGGGAATTTACTGTGATAAATAATAACCTGTCACCACCTTGGTGGAGCAGTACAAGTGGGTTCTTGCATCCCTTGGCCCAGTTCGCACTTTGACTAGCCTGAAAGTTGCACTCAGCAGAGGCCCAGAGCCTCTGCCTTCTTTTTACTCATCCAGGAAGACGGGTAGAGAAACGAGATGTGGTTGTCATCACCTACCACCCACCCCCACTCATCCCCCAGCATATCCCCTGATACCTTTCTCAGTGTACTTGCTACCTAAAATGACCTCACTAATATATCTGTTTAGCACATCTCTCCCTAATAAGCAAGCTCCAGAGGAGCCGGGCTTGGTCCTGTTCCCAGCACTTAGCACAGGGCCTGGTGTATAGTGGACACACAAGAAGCCTTTTTGGCTAGATGACTAATCACATAGATTCACAGACTGTCAGAGTAAAATTGCATACCTACCTTATAGAATTGTCCTGAGTGTTAGATGAGATAAGCCATGATGCGTGGAAGATGCTTATGAAGTTTTGTGACTAGCACAGTGCTTTGCACACAGAAGAATGAGAAAGATTGAGTGTGTGAATACATTGATTAATGAGTGAATCATGGCTCATAATGAATGAAGAAAGAGAACTTCAAGATGAACTAGCTGGACCCAAGTGCTTGACTGAAGACAAGCAAAACCATATGGCCTGCACTCATCTCAGCCTCCCTGAGAAATAGACACTGTTGTACTCTTCCTGATGGTTATGAGCCAAAGCTGAGGATCTGATGAGCAAACACCAAACTCTACTCCAGCCTCAGCTCAATCCAGTCATCCACAAGAGCATTCAGATCCCTGTAGCCTGCCGTCCTCTCCTTGGGCATCACTGAAAGTGCAAAGTAGGGAAAGCCTGCCGCTCTTCCCACTTGTCAGTGGGGTTTGGACAAACTGTCTTTTATACCTCGTGCTTGTAACTGTCCCTAAAGAGCTTCTATATATTCTAGGTATTCCAGAAATTCCAGAATATTTCAAGGAAGGCTGGGCAAGGTGGCTCGTGCCTGTAAGCTTCAGTCTATGAAGCGGCTGGGCCTAGGGATTGTGGTTCAAGTCCCACCTGGGGCCTGTAGTGAGACCTAGTTCCAAAAAAATAGCTGGGTGTGGTGGCGCGCACCTGTAATTCCAGCTACCTGGGAAACTGAGGCTGGGGATTGCTTGAGTCCGTGGTACCCCGGGCAATGAGAGCCTGCAGTTTCACGGGCAAAAATAGCAAGACCTAGTCTCAAAAAAAAAAAAAAAAAAAATATATATATATATATATATTTCAAGGAGAGACTAGGTTGCTTGGACATCCTCTTCTGCTGGGGTCTTCTGGGCTCCTCCTCTATCAGACAAGCATCTGAGTTAACTGCTGCCCCTTACACTGTTTCCAAGCCACACCATAAACAAGTCTCAGACCCCCATCTAGCTCCTTCTGACCAGATCCACACTTGGAACTGGCCTAGGGTTCCAAGGCCCCATTTTGGATTTGAGCACAACTGTCCAGCCCTTCTGGCATCACCACGTCAGCATTTGCCCCTGACGTTTGGTCTCCAACCTTACCCCTCACTGAACCCCACGCCTGGCAGAATACCCCAGGGCCTCCCTGAAAGGCAGAGGTAGCAGCAGAAGTAACGATGACTGCAGTGGGAGGTGATCCTAAGGGAATTGTTGGTCACTTGCAGCTCTTCCACACAGCCATGCACGCATAGCAGGGGCCTGGCAGACCCACTGGGAGCTGAATTTCCTTTCATTCCTTCTCTTTCTCTTCTTCCTTTAATTCAGTTACCTGGGAGGTGGCGAGCACAAATATTTGATAGAGAACTGGTAACTAGCTCAAGCTGACAGAGTTAGAAAGAGACTAGAAAAACCTCATGAGAGACTGTTTTCTGCTCGCTGCTCTCTAAGCCAGCCTCACATCTGTTTTCCTGTAGGTGCCGAGGCCTAGGCAGAGCCCGGCTGCAGCTCAGGCCAACACCCAGGAAGGAAGGAGTCTGGTTTCCCAACCAGAGGGAAGAAGTCTGTAAACAGGCTGAGTAGGCCAAAGGGCAGGGAGAGGAGCCATGTCGCCTTCCCCCTTTCCCAGTGTGGGAGCAGCACAGTTCAGCAGCGGATGGCGGCCACCGAGCCGGCATTGGGAAAGCACTTCTGACTGGTGTTTCCTGGCACACCCCAGTGGCTCAGTAATTTCCTGCTCCAGGGACACATGGGGACTTGGAAACATTTTAACCCAGAGGCAACTATTTTGTCTTGATCAAGACTTGGTTCAGCTGAAACGACAGAAAACTCAACGCAAGTCATAACAGGTAACGTTGTGGAGAATTTGCCCAACAAATTCTGTCTAAACCCTCTCGACCTTAGCTGTTTCCTCCGCTCGGCAACTCTGAGGAAGGAATTACTATTATTGTCCCCATTTTACACACGAAGTCACTGAGTAATCTGACTAAGGTCACAGGGTTTGGTCAGCCAAGATTAAGTCCCAGCCATGCTCCTCGCCTGCACTTTCCTGCCTCTTAGAATGGAACAGGCAAAAAGGGACTTGTCATCAGATTATAAGGAGGCAAAAGGCAAGTGGGGCTCAGAAGACATGATGGAATGATGACACCTCTGGACTCCCCCTCCTGGTCTTCAGTCCCCCCTTTTCCTTCAAGTTGGGCAGAATCTGGTTTGCTGCAGGCTCTCTCATCCTTCCACAAAGGGAAAGCTAACTTCTGATGGCTCCAGAACTCTGCACAGATCCCAGAAGAACAAACTGCTCTCTCCCTGGACTCCCAAGTTGGGAACTTTCAGAATAGGCTTCTGACTAGCCTTGGGTCCGTGCTTGCTCCTAGAAGGATCTGCAAGAAGATAGGTAATTCCCACTCCAGCTCTTGGTTAGAGCTGAGGGAGGCGCCAGTTCCAGAAGGGCACAGGGGATCCTTTCTGAACACGGTGTCCAATGTCCATGGGAAAGGTCTCCAAACCCAGACACTCCTCCCTGCTCCCACACCGTGGACTAGGATCCTCTGGGGGCTCATCAGGGCAGCAGGTTGGGGGCAGAGAAAAAATAAGAGGACTAAGGGAGGTTACTCTGCCAGGAAGTGTGGCTGAGCAGAGAAGGGGAAGGCAGATAAAAGAAAGACACCGGTGGGCAGCAGTCCTTGAGCCAGGCTGGGAAAGGCCATGTCAGTATGAAAAGTAAAATAGTCCTGGATTCCTGAGTTCAAGGAAGTTCTGGAGACTCCCTGCTCTTATGACCATCCCCAGAGAATTGCTAGCATGACTGACTGAAAGTTAGTTCTCACACATCCTCTTGGCTCCTATTGGATATAGATGTATATAGAAATGTATATAGAGTGACTGGGTGTGTTGGCATGTGCCTGTAACCCCAGCTACTTAGGACGCAGAGACTAGGAATCACTTGAGTCCACAAGTTTGAGACTACCCCAGGCAATATAGTGAGACCTCGTCTCAAAAAATAATAGCCAGGGGCCAGGCATGGTGGCGCATGCCTGTAAAGCAGCAGCCTGGGACGCCACAGTCGGGACCAGGGATCATGGTTCAAGTCCCACTGGGGGCATATAGCGAGACCTAGTTCCAAAAAAATATAGCTGGACGTGGTGGCGCGCACCTGTAATCCCAGCTACCTGGGAGACTGAGGCTAGGGATCACTTGAATCCACAGGTTTGTGACTACCCTGGTCTCTTTTTTTAAGAGATCTAGTCTCTTTTAAAAAAAAAGAGAAAGAAAGAAATGTGTACAGAAAGTATTCATCAATGGCAAATTACCCCAAAACTTAGCTGCTTAAGACAACCATATTCATTATCTCTCTGCCCACAGTTGGGACTCCTGAGATATCTTTGGGCACCAGTATGTGGCCTCTCCATGGGGTATCCCCAAGATGCCAGCTTTAGGGTATCCAGACTTCTTCCACATCAGCTCGGAGTCCTCAGGCACTTATTCTGAGAGACAAATGGAAGTCATATTGCCTTTTATAATCTAATCTTGGGAATCAAGCAGCATCATTTCTACAGTATGGGGTCATTGGTCAAGACAATGTCAAAAGTTCATTCAAGTTCAGGGAGATGAAATATACTCCACTTGGACCACTCAGGGTTGCACTGCAGGAAAAGCATAAGCTCAGAATAAGTAACAGTAAGGCCATCTTTGGGAAATCTGTCCACCTTCTCTTAGCAGTGAGGGGCATGATCCCGGGGGAAAAAACAGGTTTGATCTTGTAGTCTCACCTACAGAGTCTCTTTTTCTTATCATTCAAGCAATATAGAACACAAAACAATAGCTAGAAGTCCCTTGCCTTAGGTGGGTTCAAACCCTATCTTTTCCACCTAATGGTGGAACAGCTGTGGGCACATTTGATGACCCAACATTTCAGTTACCTCCTCATTCAAAAGGTAGAAATACTTTCTCAGAGGGCTGCTGGGAGGGAAAGCTCACAAAATTGGCCTATGACTTAAGTACTATGAAGCATTTAAAGCACCCAGCACATTCGATCACTAAGATTCAGTTTCCCATCTATAAAATGGTGAAACATCCCCTACTGAGGGGTTTTGAGAGTTAAATCTCACATGATTGTAAAGATTAAGGAAAATCATCCAAATAAAGCACTTAGCACCAAGCCTGGCCCTTAGTAAGTGCTCTGTAAACTTTCACTGTTGTTATTATGCCTATAATCTCCTCTAAGTAAGATATTTTATTACAGTTATTAAGGCTACTGCACAGCTTTATGGCAGTTATATTTTATGCTGATTATGGTTCTTAACAACTAAAAATATTTGCTGAGCGTAATCTAGGTAGAAGATTTTACTTAAATAGACCCTTCAGGGATAGAAATATATATAGAAACATGGCTTATTAATTTGTTCCTTATTATTTCCTGTTAGGGAATTCAAAGTTTCTTACTTAGCTGTAACACATGAACAAGGGTTTGAAGATTGGAAAGATGAATGGCTATGGGGTAAATGATTTGGTCTTTTTCTTCGTTAGCCTGTATACCCAGCACCTGGGGGACTGCACCTTCCCCATGATTTTGCAGTACAGTGTGTGTGAACACACATAAATGTGCACACCTGGGCCTAGGAGAGAGCAGCTAAAGGGGGGCAGAGAGAATACATGGGCATGATCACAAGATATGAACAAGAGAGAGAGAGACTGACCAGGGAGAGATTGTGACGATTCTAGGGGAGCTAGGGGGCTAACCTGCCTCCCACTCCTGCCCCTGCCCCTGCCCCGCTTGGTGTGTCTGTGTAACTGCTAGAACCAATAAAGACCCTACGCAGATTGGTGAGCCTGATGCTTCCCCTACAGTTGATGTGAGGCTTGATTACATTACAATGGCACTGAGCCCTCGAATGATTATCCCAGAAAAGAAAAACCCCAGATTTGTAACTTTCCCCCCATGTCATTCCTTTGCCAACTAACTTATTTGTTCTTTCCATATGTCTTACCACTAGCCAGCTGACAGCTGACATGGCGGGGGGAAGACACCTGTCTGCAGTGCTTGAATTAGGAGCCCCAGTAAATATGGGTTGTGATACTAATCCACAGAGCATCCCAAATCTCCAGGTGTCATAGAAGCTTCAGAATAAATACCCAAGAGAACAGGTGGTTCACAGCTACTAAAAAGGAGCCTATGGGTGTTCAGAGCTGACATCCTGCCAGAAAACTGGTTGTTTCAACTGCAATTGGGACAATGAAGCAAGAGACCTACAAACAGATTGCTTAATACCCGTCTGTCAGCACCTGGGCCCGTCGGTAGGCTGGAGACTGCCATCTCCGGGAACTCGACATCTCTATTTGGGCTGTCTCCCTGGCAGAGCTATTCCCATCCAGAGAAAGTTCACCAGGAAGCAACAGGCACCAGGGCTTGCAGTCAC
This sequence comes from Uropsilus gracilis, assembly GCA_004024945.1. Lineage (NCBI taxonomy): Eukaryota > Metazoa > Chordata > Mammalia > Eulipotyphla > Talpidae > Uropsilus > Uropsilus gracilis. The sequence goes on from PVHY01015860.1 coordinate 11,015, forward strand.
ATTGCCCACTAGGGTAAAAGCCACTGGGACTGGCATCTCACCACATGGGGCTGCAGAGAGCCAGCGCAGGCAGGAGGGGTAGTGGGTTCCTGTAGGCCCCTCTCCACCCCTCCCCTGTTCCTGGCACATGGAAGCATGTGCTCCGGATGGCTATTTGCCCTGGGAAACTGGGGCCAGGCCATGGTTGCTCCATGGGATGTGAGCCTGCCCAGCTAGTCCTCCACTCTGTGGGAAGCTGTTCTCACAACATCAGTTTGGTGATTCTCAGACTCCATTGGGCCTCAGGAGGGAGTTGAAGGAGGTAAGCTTGTTAAGAAGGTAGATTTCCCAGGCTCTTGGCCAGAGATTCTGCCTGTTAGGAGGAGGTTCCACACCTGAGAAACACATCCATGCAGACTCACAAACTGGCAGACAATTACGAAGTCTGGCTCCCAGTCAGGGTTTTTAAAAACCTTTGTGCCATCATATAAAAATGAGATTTCACCTAAAAATATTACCATCCAGACTGCAACCAAGCCCAGGGCTATGTGATCACTTAGCAATAAGAAACTGGTGCTAAGAAGCAGCTGCTCTTTGAGGCCTCCCTGGTTTGCCATAGCTCCCCCAAATTAGCACACACATGCACATGCACTCACCTCTCTCCTCTTACCATACACCTTACAGTCGTTGAGTTTGCAGCTTCTGTTCCACCCTACCAGGCCAGGGAGTAGAGAAGGCCAAAGAGTTCACTCTTCTGCTTCCCAGGCTGCACCCCTGTAGTGCTGTCCCTGCTAATTAGCAAGTTCCGGCTCCTTTCTCATGCATCATTCCCCCACTCAAATGGAACTTCCACAAAAGCAAGGCCTGTATCGGTTTTGTTCCCTGTAGCATCCCTGGTGTCTAGCACAGTGTGTGGCACACAGTAAGGGTTCAAAAATATGTATCGAGCACTTCAGAGTGACCGGGAAACACCACTTCATACCTGCTAGGATGGCTGTATACAAACAAACCAATGGAACAGAACAGAACAGGTGTTGGTGAGGCTGTCTCCACCGTCAGTGAAGGCATGCTTACTTGCAAGTAGTGGAAACCTTCTCCCTGAAAAGTGGTCTGTGCCACAGGCTGTGCTGCTCTCAAGAATTGGGGTGGAGTCACAGAGATCAGGGAATCAGTGGAACAGTGGAGGTGCTGGGTCCCTGTTACACAGTAGATTGTGAAGCCATCAACCTGGAGTCCTGGCTCTGAACTTGATGGAGAGGTCTTCCACCTAGATTCTTCTGGAATTTTGTGAGAATTCACCCCTTTAAGCCAAGTCTAATATATGCCAAATGGTCATAGCATACAGTCCTGTCTCCTATTCATTTTACCATGACCAGCTGCTCAGTATCCACAATAACCACACTCATACTGCATATCTAACACGCCGGCTCTTTGCATCAGAGATGATTATTAATCACAGTTCCACTGTGTCCACACTTGGAACACTGGAGGTAATCTTGGTCCTGATGGATGGTAACAAAATATAGTCTAATAATTCCACCACTCGAGTGTCTCCTCCTTATCAACCACTGTGCTGGGCATTTTCTTTAAGTCATCACGTTAGGTTTAATCTTCCCAGGAGATTTGTAAGATACACTATTTCCCTTTCATTATAAATGAGATTGAGCGATTAAATAACTTGGACAATATCACGTAACTCAAAAGTGAAAGTGGGATTAGAACCAGTCTCAGAAGGCTCCATCCCCCTTCTAGCCATTTACTCATTCATTCAACATGATCTGTCAAGAGCTGGTTGTTGTGCTGGGCTCTGTGGCCCACATCTCACAGAATATGTAGGCCAGCAGGGTAGCAAGTAGACTGATGATTTTAGTGAAGAGGGAAAGCAAGTTTCCAGGTGAGAAAAGAGCTTTCCGGGAAGAGTGGGTAGTGATGTGGATGTAGGGGTGGAGACAGCTCCGACGGGGTCTAGAGAATTGCAGATAGCATAGATTGCCTGGAGAGCAAGGAAAACGAAGAGGTACCAACAGTGGTGATTAGGTCAGATTACAAAAGAGCTCACACACTGTGCAGAGGAGCTCAGAAGTCATCCCCTAGCTGGAAGGAGCCACTGAAGAATTTTAAGTAGGCAAGTCAGATTAGCTTTCATATCCTTTGAACCCACAAATGTTCCCTGAGATCCCCCACACAGCTATAATGCAATACCTTTCTGGTCCTGTTCCGCCTCCATCCACTTACATAGTAGGGGCCTTTCTCATGGCTCCAGTGCCCAAGAGTTGGAGATTTGCAAAGTGGGGTGGCTTACTGGGAAAAATACTAGAGTAACCCCTGTAGGAGGGGAGAGGAAGCAGGACTGGGGAGAGGGAGAGGCTGAACTGGGATGCATTTGCAATAGACACCACAGCTGATCCCTTGGGGAGCTCTGTAGCTGAGATACCCTAAAACAAGGCCCTGGTGTGTCTGTGCCCTCACTGACTAGGCATTGTATAAAGGCTGCCCTCTGGGTGGGGCATGGCCTTGGACCTGGCAGCTCCCTTTAATTAGGGGCAGTTAGCCAGCAATGTTCCCTGCAGTTGGGAGTGGAGAGTCTGAGCCCTGATGGGGACCTGGACAGGGGACTCACACCATCCTCTGCTGGCCTTCTTTTTTTTTTTTTTTTTTTTTGAGACTAGGTCTTGCTATTTGCCCATGGAACCGCAGGCTCTCGTTGCCCAGGGTACCACAGACTCAAGCAATCCCTAGCCTCAGCTTCCCACGTAGCTGGGATTACAGGCGCGCGCTACCACACCCAGCTATTTTTTTTTTGGAACTAGGTCTCGCTATGGGCCCCAGGCAGGACTCGAACCGTGATCCCTAGGCCTGGCCGCTTCATAGGCTGAAGCTCACAGGCACCAGCCACCGTGCCCGGCTTTTGCTGACCTTCTGAGCTCAGATCTTTTCCAACTGAGTTGACAGAGATCATGCTGTTTCCTGGCTCATACCCCTACCTGCTCCTAGAGGGACCAGGTCTCTGCAATTTCTCACAAATGTTCCAGGATTTAATTCCCATCTTTCCCCTCTTTCCTCCTCCAGGCCTCCACTGCCAGGACCACCTCATCACCAGATAGACCACTGTGGCTGCTGAATTACTCCCCTCTACCTTCCTCCTCCTGCTGCCATAGCTGAACAGACAGAGCTATGTAACTTTCTCTGGCACAGTGGGGGAGAAGTTCCCCTTCCCCTGTGACTCTCCCAGAGGAACCCTAACTCCCAGAGGAGTCCTATGCCTCCGTTTATGGGGTTCCCTTGTGTATTTGGCTCCTGCTGGGCTAAGAAGTAAAAGCACCTCAAGCAGTGGCTCTCGACCCTGGCTACTGGGTGCAATCACCTGAGAAACTCAAAAAACTCACCTCAGGTCAATGGAATCAGAAACCCAGAGGGTGGGGCCCAGGCACTGGGAGTGTTTTTTCAACCCCCCACCCCCACCCCACCTCCCGCAACTGTCAGACACTGCCAGGGCAGAGAACCAGTGACCTGGATTTTTATTTACAAAGATCCGTTGGCGAGGGTAAAGGACAGGCATTTGCAGAGAGCAGCAAGGGCCAACCCGGACTAGAGACGAGGGGAGCGGGAAAGATGAGGGCAGACAAGATGAAGGCACAAGAGGGAGAAGTTGGAGCAATCACCTAGAGATCAAAAGAAGTGTTTATACACCTGGGCCCCAGGGATCCTGACTGAACTCCAGGGTGACTGAATACGTGAGCACAGGCTGGGTGTCAGCTACGCAGGTGAGTTTTCAGCGCAGCCAAGCTGACAGCCAGAGCTCAAGGTCAGGCCACAGCCTCTTGTCTGGGAGCTCCACCAAGCAGGTGTCCAGGTGGCCTCCGCCCAGTGTTGACAAGCCAACATGTTGCTCACCACCTGGACCCTGGAGTGAGGGCTTGAGCAACACCAATTTCCATCCAACCCAAACTCCATTGCTGGCACGCCCAGCCCACCTCGTGGGAAAATGCATGCATGGCAGTCCTCTGCAGTGGACAGCTGCTTGAGACTCTTATTCCTGGGGGGGCTGGCAGCATCCTGGCGCTGTAGGGAATGGTTCAAGTAAACAAGACTTCGTTCCGGGCTGGACTTTGCCAGGCTGCAGGGGGAGCAAATATGCTGGAATATGCTTCATCTAATTTAGCATTTTCTTTCTTTTTATTTTTTTTAATGAGACTAGGTCTCCCTTTGTTGGTGGTGAAACTGCAGGCTCACATTGCCCATGGTACCGAGGACTCAAGCAATCCGCAACCTCAGCTTCCCAGGTAGCTAGGATTACAGGCGCGAACCACCACGCCCAGCTGTTTTTTGGGAACTAGGTCTCACTGTGTTGACCCGGGTGGGACTCGAACCGCTATTCCCAGACCCTGCCGCGACTCCCTAAGCTTTCGCTTAGAGGCGCGCTACCATACCAGACTTGATTAAGCATTTTCTTATGGGGTGATGTTTCTTCCTAAATGCAAATTGCTATTTTTCTAAAGTTGAATAGATGCTTGTTGGGAAAATATTTACCTCTCAGAATCTGAAATAGGAAGTGAAAATCACCTTTAATTCTTCCACCCAGCGGTCACCCCTAGGTGCCCCCATGCCCACCATCACTGAGGAAGTGCGAAGCCGCCCTGGAGCTGAGCACAACTCGCTCTACACATTGCCAAGACCCGCGTGACTGTGGATCAACGCAAAACACAAGACTATTCCGTGATCACGTCTGAAAGAGACAAAAACACGGTGGCTCGTGCTTGTAAGCTTCAGCCTATGAAGCAGCAGGGCCTAGGGATCGCGGTTCGAGTCCCGCCTGGGGCGCGTAGTGAGACCTAGTTCCAAAAAAATAGCTGGGTGTGGTGGCGCGCGCCTGTAATCCCAGCTACCTGGGAAGCTGAGGCCGGGGATTGCTTGAGTCTGGGGTTCCCCGGGTAACGAGAGCCTGGGGTTCCACAGGCAAAAACAGCGAGACCTAGTCTCAAAAAAAAAAACAACAACAACAAAACAAGGATCACTGTCCAAACCACAAAAGCAACCAAACACCCCCTACCCTGGCTAGAGGGCGGCTGTTGTTTTTGTTTTGCACCAGGGACAGTTTCACTTCATTCCTCTTGGTAGGAAATGCTACGTACTCCGTCATAAATATATCCCCGTTCCTGGCAGCATCGCTCCAGAACACAGCCCTGCAGCTGTGAGCCGTCCTCCATAGCGCTGGCCAACAGCCCACCGCGGATACTGGTTTCCCTCCAGCACCCTCGTGGGCAGACCGCGAGAGGCCCATGCTGCCCACCGTGTCCTTGCGCCCCAGGTAGCCGAAAGCCCTTGCAGCTGCGTGCTCCTGGCGGCCTTTGGCTGAAGAGCAACAACACTGTAGATATTGGAATTCATCCAGACATTGTTTTTTCCATGCATATACATGTTTTTATTTTAAAAAATCAGGTGGGCCAGGCACGGTGGCACGTGCCTTTAATCGCAGCCTAGGAAGTGCGAGGCCGAGACTAGGAATCGCTTGAGTCCGTGGGTCCGAGACCCGCCCGGGGCAACATAGCGAGACCTAGTCTCAAAAAATAGCTGGGTGTGGTGGTGCACACCTGTAATCCCAGCTACCTGGGAAGCTGAGGCTGGGGATTGCTTGAGTCTGTGGAACCCTGGGCAATGAGAGCCTATGGTTCCTGGGGCAATAAAAGGAGACGTAGTCTCAAAAAACAAATAAATAAAAATAAATAAAATAAACTGCTATTTTGCACTTTTTTGTTACATTACCACCTCTTCAGAAAATTCTCTTTTTAAGCTGCTGCATCTCTTGCTTTCTGTCTGGATGTCTTTTGCACCGTTCATACCACTTTGCTGACTGGGGGGTCTACTGTCTCTCAGTGCTACCAGAGCAAGTGTACATACTTCTTTGATATCAGTCCTGGGCTGCTCAGAAAAATCTGCTCAGAAAATTTTCTGCTCAGAAAATCCCTGGAAGCCAGGCATGGTGGAGCGCCTATAATCCCAGCCTTGAGAGGCTGAGGTGAGGAACCACTTGAGTCCATGGGTTCGAGACTACCCCGGGCAACATAGCGAGACCTAGTCTCAAAAATATAGCTGGGTGTGGTGGCGCTCACCTGTAATCCCAGCTACCTGAGAGGATGAGGCTGGGGAGTCCACAGGTTCGGGACTACCCCAGGCATCATAGCAAGACCTAGTCTCTAAAAAAAGAAAAAGAAAATCCCCAGAAGACCATCAACTGGCTGGGTCAGGGCAGGGAAGCTTCAGTTGAGGGTGAGAACCTGCAGACCTTCTCCGCCAGGTAGGCACAGGTACCCTCAGCCACAGAGAAGTGGCCGCAGACGCAGGGCCAGGCTCCAGAGCTGACCCTGAGAGGCTGAGAGGCATTCTCGGTCCCTGCCCCACTCTCAAAGTGTCCCCCGCCCAAAGATCAGGGGTTGTATCTACTGTTCCTCAGTTTCAGAATTTCCCCTGCCTTGAGCACCCATTGGGGATAATGGAACTTGGAAACCATTTTTCCAGATTTATGGCTCAGAGGCAAGTTCTCCAGGGGAGAATGAAGCCAATAAAATTCTGAAATGCAACGTCAACTCGGCGCTGATAACACATCCAAGGCAAGCATTAAATCAAGCCCAGGTGGCCGGGCACGGTGGCTCGTGCCTATAAGCTTCAGCCTATGAAGCAGCTGGGGCTAGGGATCACGGTTCGAGGGAGACCTAGTTCCCAAAAAAAAAAAAAAAAAATAGCTGGGCGTGGTAGCACGCGCCTATAATCCCAGCTACCTGGGAAGCTGAGGCTGGGGATTGCTTGAGTCTGTGGTACCCCGGGCAACATGAGCCTGCGGTTCCACCGGCAAATGTAGTGAGACCTCGTCTCAAAAAAAAAAGCCCAGGTGATGGGGTTCTAGCTCAGAACTTCTCAGCTCTGCTGCATGCCCTGTCTACCCAGGTGTCCCATCTGCGCTGATCTGGAGCGGGCCTGCGGCGGCCTCCTAAACAAGCTCCCAGGTGATGCCAGCACTGGGAGAACCAGCCAGAACTCACTGGCCCCCACAGTCCCCAGTAAGTCATTGGCCAGAAGAGCTGAGAGTGAGGTGATCACCAAACAACAGGGCCAAGCTTCCCAAGTCCAGCAAAGCCACCACCAGGGTAACATCCAGCTTTCAAACAGGCTTTCTCTCACCACCTGCTGTTCCCTCACCGCTGCACTGGGGGGCGGGATGCAATGGCACACACAGGAGGGCACCCCCCACCTGTCCACTGCAGGCTTGACTGGAGCATAAACAGACCTGCTCCCAAAGAGCCTGTTTGCAGGCCGGGCTTGGTGGCACATGCCTGTAAGCAGTAGCCTAGGAAGCTGCGGCCGGGGCCAGGGATCGTGGTTCGAGTCCTGCTGGGGGCACGTAGCGAGACCTAGTTCCAAAAAAATATAGCTGGATGTGGTGGCTTGTGCCTGTAATCCCAGCTACCTGGGAAGCTGAGACTGGGGATTGCTTGAGTCTGTGGTACCCCGGGCAACAGGAGCCTGTGGTTCCACAGGCAAAAATAGCGAGATCTACTCTCAAAAAACAAACAAACAAACAGTCTGCTTGCAAGGGACAAATGACTTGCCCCCAAGGCCTAGCAGCTCCCAGACCAGCACCTCCTCTCATTTCTATGATTATCTCCATATAAAAACCTCATTATTTTGAATTGAGAGATGAACGCACAATAGGTTCAGAAGATTCTGATGAACTTTATGACCAACAGATTCATAAAGGATTCACAAGGAATCCAGCAAACCGTAGACGATCTCCTACCTGCTCGGACAGGCCGTTCTCTCTTCCTCCCCCTACTCTGCACCTCTGCTTCCGTTCTCTCAGGTATTTCTCATGCTCTCCTCTCTCCACCTGGGCAGCCACCTCTACCACCACCTTCATTCCTGTTGGACCCATTCATTCCTGTCGTAGGGAAAAATATCAGGGTGAGGTCAGAGGCGCAGGAGAAGTGAAAGAATTCACCAGAGAGGGTGGAGAACAGAAAAGAGAGGTTTATTGAAATACCCTGCAGTGGAGCAGGGGTGAAATGGGTGAGGGCTCTGCACCAAGAAGTGCTTCAGGCTTTCTTTTATGACCTGTTATCTGCTGAGATGTCTGGTTGTGAGCATTGACCTTTGACACAAGACTATCCTGGCCCTGCTTCTGCATTCCCCATCAAGGTGATCTATCTTAGGCCTGGTTCCCATAGCAACCTTATTGATTCCCTTTATTCAGCCTCCCACACCTGCCTGCTGGGCAAGGAATGGGGGCTTAGTTTATAACCTTAGTACCCCACCAATCCCCACTCAACACAGAGCACAGTTGCAAGGTCCCTTTCGACAACAGCTCACGAAAATGGCCGTGCCTTGCATGACAAAATTTTACAGTCAGCGGTCCTGAGCTTCCATGTTCTTGTCCTAGAGTTGTGCGTCCAATAGGGTAGCCTCAATGAAGCTATTTAATTTTACAGCCATTAAGTTAATGGATGTTAGCCGGGAGTGGTGGCACGTGCCTGTAGTCCAAGCGCTGGGAGGCAAGAGGCCTGGGATTGCTTGAGTTTGCAGGTTCAAGATTACCCTGGGCAACATAACGAGACTTGGTCTCGAAAAAAGCAGCTGGGTTGGGTGGTGGGTGCCTGTAATCCCAGCTACCTGGGAGGCTGAGGCTGGGTATCACTTAAGTCCGCAGGATCAGAACTACCCCCTGGGCAACATAGTGAGACCTAGTCTCAAAAAAAAAAAAAAAAAAAAAAAGGCCGGGTGCAGTGGCATGCGCCTTTAATCCCAGCCTAGGAAGGGAGGCCAAGACTAGGAATCACTTGAGTCCGTGGGTTCGAGACCCGCCTGGGATAACATAGCAAGACCTAATCTCAAAAAATAGCTGGGCATGGTGACATGCACCTGTAATCCCAGCTACCTGGGAGGCTGAGGCTGGGGATCGCTTGAGTCCATGGTACCCCGGGCAACGTGAGCCTGCTGTTCCCTGGGAACACAGTGAGACCTAGTCTCAAGAAAAAAAAAAAGTTAATGGATGTTCATGCACAGGTAGAAGAGGCCTCCATGTTGGTGCATCGCCATGGATGGTTCTAAGGAAAATGCTCCAGCTTCTAAATCAAGAGGAACCAGCAGAGCTGGGCACGGTGGCTCATGCCTGTAAGCTTCAGCCTATGAAGCGGCCGGGGCCAGGGATCGCGTTCGAGTCCCACCTGGGGCCCGTAGTAAGACCTAGTTCCAAAAAAATAGCTGGGCGTGGTGGCACACGCCTGTAATCCCAGCTACCTGGGAAGCTGAGGCTGGGGATTGCTTGAGTCTGTGGTACCCCGGGCAACGAGAGCCTGCGGTTCCACGGGCAAAAATAGGGAGACCTAGTCTCAAAGAAAAAACAAAACAAAACCAGCAACAAGAGGAACCAGTAGATACACAGCACACAGCCTGATTCACCACAAGCCTGTGGGTGGGGAGTTGACTGTGATGGCAAAAGTATGCTGGTCATTGTGAAAAGAGATGCAGCCAGTGAAAGGCGGCCACCAACACACGTGGACCACCATCAAGAAGAACCTGGCCACTCTCAGCAGCTTCTGGCACAGTGCATCCACCACCTGAAACCTGGGGTGGCGAGGAGGATGTTGACCCACACAACAAGAACTCCTAAGCACAGCCCCCAAAGCTACTGAGATACTATTTAACTTTCTTCAACAAAAACACATTTAAAATTAAAAAAAAAAAAAACAGCTTCTCTGTTCTAAGTGGTCAAGTCATATGCGATTCATGGCTGCTGGGTCCAATGGTGTAAATATAACTCTTCCTGCAGAAAGTTCTAGAAGTTGCAAAGTTGAATATTACTACTAGGAGTGTCTTAGTAAAACCTGCCAAGCTATAGGGTGGTTTTGAGTGTTTTAGGAAAAAGGCACCCCTTCCTCAAAATACCTTACAGACCCCTGCAGGGAAAAGCAGGGAGATGTGCTCTTAGATCTTCAGGCTGGCCGTGAAAACTCCTGCCAGAGCCCTGCCTGCATTTTCACCCATGCACAGCAGTCTTGTAAGAGTCGTCCTTTTTTTTTTGAGACTAAGTCTCACTATGTTGCCCGGGGTAGTCCTGAACCCACGGACTCAAGTCTCAGCCTCCCAGGTAACTGGGATTACAGGCACATACTACCATGCCCAGCTATTTTTTGAGACTGGGTCGCACTATGTTGCCCGGGGTAGTCTCGAACCTGTGGACTCAAGTGATTCCTAGCCTCCACCTCCCATGTAGCTGGGGTTACAGGCGCATGCCACCGTGTCCAGCTAAGATTCCTCCTTTACCCCTTGAGTTTCACATTTCTTGCCTGCTTCACTTGAGATCCTGCATCATCTTTTCCTTTCTAGTGTCTGTGTTGTTGGGTGCCGGCACAAGGATCACAAGTGAGCCTTGTTTTAGTTTCCTATAGTTGTCATAACAAGTTACAAGAAATTGGGTGACTTAAAACAGAAATTTATTTTCTGAAAGTTCCAAGGCCCAGAACTCCAAAGTGAAGGTGTTAGAAGGGTTGCACTCTTGCCAAAGGCTCCCTTCCCTCCCCTTCTTCCAGCTTCCAGTGGCTAGAGGCTTGCTTTGGTTTATGGCTGAATCCATGATGTTTTTCTGCTAAGAACAAGACACTCATCAGTGGATTTAGGACACACCTGGAAAACGAAGAAGTTCATCTGCAAAGACCCTTCTTACAATAAGATCACACTCACAGATTTCGGGGGTTAGGGCATGGGTAATGCTTTTAGGGAGCCCCTAGGCACACCGCTGGAGTCCCATGGCATCAGCGTCCTGTTTATAAGCTCCTTATGAACACACTGACTAGCATTTCTCCAGATGGAGCTGCCTGGACCTGGGGCATAAGTCTTTTCCCGCTTCCTGGAGACAAGCCCCTGTAGCAAACCAAGAAGCCTCGGGCCCCTGCTCCATTCCAGTGCAGTGGAGACCAACTTCCCAACTCAGATTCATTGGAGGGTCCCCAAATCATTTTCTCAAACCTCAGGCACAGGTTTATTTCCATGTGAAAGTGAAGCTTTCCAACCCTCCCAAACCACCTCACCCCACTCCACCCCATGATGACTCTGCTTAGTCAAACTGCCAAGGCTTGGGGAAGACAACGCATTGCTAAGAATGGAATAGTAGATGCAGAAGGAGAGAATGATCATAGTGGTAACGATAATGATGGCAAGTAACACTTCAAGCCAACCACATGTCACCTGCCATTTTATCTCTTTTATAACTGTTAACATTATAATCCTCATAACAACCCAAGGCTGGAAATACTCTTATCTCCACATCAGAGGTGTGGGATCTGAGGCAGAGATATCAAGCCTGATATCAAGCCTGGTAAATTTCAGAGCCAGGATTTGAACCCAGGTAGTCTGACTCCTATAGTCACAGCCAACCAAGAGAAAACACTTTGAAGGCTGAGTGTTTCTGGAGATTCAGAGTTACTGCAAGATATGATGGAAGAAAGGTGTTTCTGAGAAGTACTACTGAGTCAGTCCTTAGAGAGGGTATAAGCAGGGGTTGGAGGTCCCTTCTAGTGACTTCTGCTTGATCAACTCTGCCCCTCTGAGAAGACTTTGAGCAAAGAACTGGGCCACGTGCCAACTCTAGCTGGTATGATCTCGCCCAGTCTCCATTTCCTCTTGTGCTTCCCCTTCCAGCCAATGTATATACACTAGCAAATAAATGAATACACAAGTGATGTCTATGATTAGAAGAAAAAGAGCTGTCTCTACTTGCAGCTCTCCTTCCCAAGCCTCTCCAACCCCAAGAGCTGCTCTCCCCACTCCATACTCAGAAATGGAGGTTTTTTGTCACCTTACTGCTGCAAGACACTGGAGGGGAGGAACGGTGACCAGCATGAGAAATACCCAAGTCAAAAGGGGAAGGTAGCCAGGTGTGGTGGCATGCCCCTATAATCTAAGTGCTGGGAGACAAGAGGACAGGGATTGCTTGAGTTCTCAGGTTCGAGACTACCTCGGGCAACATAGTGAGACCTGATTCTTGAAAAAGCAGCCGGGCATGGTAGCAGGCACCTGTAATCCCAGCTACCTGGGAGGCTGAGGCTGGAGATCGCTTGAGTCTGCGGGATCGGGACTACTCTGGGCAGCATAGTGAGACCTAGTCTCAAAAAAAAAGAAGGTAAGGTAAGGAAGACTTGACATCTTGACCCCCTCTGTGTGGTGAGATCTGAGGAGTGTTAAGGGGGCAGAGACAATACCTAGTGTTTCTTGGGGGATAGGGGTAATGGATCGTGGGACCTATATCCCACAATTTTACCAAACTCAAGCCACCCCACAGCCCAGATTTATGAAATTTGTCACCAGAGAGTGTGGTTTTCAGTTTGTCAGGAATTGCCAAATGGGATACACACAGGTAAGGGCCAGGAACCACTCCCAAGGTGCTGAGACCACCACATCCAGCTCTGTGGGGAAGGATTAAGAGTCCGGGAGATGGAGTGCCCGGTGTGGCTGCAGACGAGTGCAGCTGTTTCCTTTCAGCATTATTTTCTAGTGAAAATTGCACAATCACAAGCCAAGTCTTGGAGGTAGAGGGAGAGGCAGGAACCTGACAATAACAGAATTACAAAATCAACTGTCGATATTTCCTTCTGAGCTAGACTAGAGCTTACCTGAGCAGCAGAGAGTAATTGAATGGGAAAAGGTTTTTGAGACAGCGTGATTCGAATGGGATCTCTCACTCTGTAACTTACTGTGTGGCCTCAGGAAGTTCTAGAACCTCTCTGAGTCTCAGCTTCATCTTTAGAAAAATGGGAGTGAAGGCATTCCACAAGATGATCAAAGAGATGCTCTCCTCAGAGCTTGTCCTGCTTTCTTTCCTCAACACACCGGTGAATGATTAAGTCCAACATTTGAAGTAAAAGTTCCCAAGGCAGGCCTGTCTCCTTTTCCCCTCCAGCTCTCCCCTTTCACTGGGAAAGGACACAAGAGCAACTCCCACACAGAGCTGGCAGGAAGGCCCTGAAGAGGGCCTGCCCCTGATCAGAGCTTCAGAGCTCTGCAAGGGGGTGGGTTTGCAGCTGCCTGCTTGAGGCTCTCAGGCAAGTAGGACCTCTCACCTTCTGGGGAGAGACTGCCAAGTCTCCACCCAGTGATCTCCTCAGGGCTCCCCAGGTACCCATGCTTCCCTTTCTCGGTATATTTTTGGGTAGTACTCTAGTCACCCCGCTAATACCCCCCAGCTTCGTGCTTCAAGCTTGCAGGAAAGGCCTGGGGATATTCAATGACTGACCTCAGGCCCAGAGAATTTAGGGGAATTCAGTGTAAGGCAGGGCTGACACAGAGGGGAGGTCAGTACAGGTTGGGGGGTTTACAGGGGCAGTGGAGCTATGGACCAGGGTTACTATACCCTGAGGGAGACAGGCCTGGACACGTTCTGGGGGCCCTGGAGTTCACCAGAAGTTGCCGCCCTAAGCCTGCCTTCCCCGGCCTGGCAGTTGCCCCAAGAAGGCTGATTTGTTTCCAGGCTACATTCTGGTATTCCCAGCCCTGCCTGTTCTCCCCAGGGAGACGGAGCCTGGAGAGGAGGCCAGAGCAGTTTCCCAGGGCCCGCTGTGCCGGTCAACCTCTTTTCTAGAATTCACTCCTCTGCCTTTCCCCAGTGGGGGGATATGAGGCCCACCATGCAGCCAGACTGAGCAAATAAAAACACATGACCTGTTACATTTGACTTTCAAATAAACAAGAAGTAATTATTTTAGTATAGGTGTATGTCTTACAATATTAGCAACAAGCTAGCTCTAATAAAGTATTCGTTGTTTTATCTGGAATTTAACAGGCCATATTGTATTTTATCTAACAACCCTAGCCCCACCTCATTCTTTAAATTCTAAGAATGTGCCTCTTCTCTGTTTCTTCCGGGAGACTCTTGGAAAGGAGGGCATAGCAAGGCATTCCTGGTTTCCATGTTGCTGTGGCTATTAATCTGGTTTTAAACCACTGGGACACTCCAGATGTTTGCAGCATTTCTTAAACAAGGCTTTTAAAATTAACTAGCATATTTCATAGTCCCCTGTTCTAACAATGACCTCCAGCAGGTGATGTCTTTCCCTTTGCTTTTCTTTCTTATTTTTGATTGTCTTCTGGAAATGTCCCCCTACTTTCAGAAACCACTCTAGTCTCATCTTGTTGTCCATGCTGTTCAAGGGCAAAACCCCCTTTTCTCCTCATTCCCATTAAGAAAACTCCAACCACCATACACCCTGTTTCCCTGCAGAGAGAGAAGCTGCTAGGAAGCTCCAGCTTTCTCCAGGGAAAGGCTCACGGGTAATTGGTGGTGATGGCTGATGTGTGCATACTCCTGAAATTACGCCCTGAAGTCGGAGTGTATGAAGCACAAGTTGAACCCCATGGGCCCGGAGCACAGGGGGGACCTCCAGATGGGTATGCTTGGATCCATGGGAATGTCTCCTTCTACTACTCCCCATAGAAATCATGGAAATAGCACTGGCTCAACATCCAGGAGCTCAGGAAGAGGGAGTGGCAGGCTGCCCTGGTATCTACCAGCCCCCTCCGAGCCCCAGCTGCTGCTCCAGGTCTCTCACACAGTTGCCTCAGGATCAATCCTGGCCCTGTGCCCTGGCAAGCGGCCAGCTTGGAGGCCCCACCCCCACCTACTCCCCCTTCCATGCACCGCCCCTACTCTCCCAGAGAAGCCAGCCTTCGCCCAGCCTGCTGAGTCTTCTGACGCAGGTCCTTCTCAGCCACCACAGGCAGAGCCTCCTGTGTGCTGTCCCTACAGCACCCCAGCTGCTGGTTCTCTCCCCCTCCTCCCTCCTGCTTCTTCCCACGCCTTCCTCCCAGGATTCCCAAGGACTTCGTCAGAGTGCCTCTCGCCAATATCACACCCACCTTGGCTCAGAGAGTGTGAGACAATGTACATGCCACCCAGGGGTAGCTCTTCAAGCTCCCAGATTGATGGAGGGCAATGACTTGAAGGTATTCCCCTCTTCCCTGAACACACGCTGGGGAGATTTTGCTTGTGTCTTCCATCATCTGTTTCCATCTATTTGGAGCAATGTGGTGAAACTCTTGGTTTCTGACTATAATTCCTGCTCAGATTCTGATTCTCCCACTTCCTAGGTTAAATTAGCCTCGTCTGTGAAAGGGGCTAATAACTAATGGCCATCCCTATTCATAAAGATGTGAGGATTAAATGAAAAATAGAAAAAAAAATAGAAAAATAACTGGCACATAATGAAGGCCTACTTAATGATACCTGGTGGCTATTATCCAGATTTTACAAATGAACATCAACATTTGGGCCCCATGATAGGTACAATACACTGGGTGCTAGTGGGGAGACATAAGGATTAGGAGCTGTGGGTCTCATTCTCTGTACTGAGTTCCCTTAGAGAAAATCTAAAAGCACCTGCATTGTGGGTTTCTGTCGTGCTCTCTGCTCATCTTTGCATGCAACCTTTAAAAGTTCATTGGGTGTCTGGGGGAACTCCCACATTAGATGTGCTTATGTCCCCAGGTTAGAAGCCAGAAACTTGATTTCCCAGCTCCCCTTGCTATAGGGAAAGACACCTGACCCAGGCTCCACCAATCAGATACACTCACTGGAGAGCTTGAGGAAGCAGGTGAGTTCAGACACCTCCAGGGAGAATGACTCCCCTCTATGTTTTCCTACACTTCCCTCTAAAGGGTGCTGTGGGTTGAGTTTTGTCCAGCCCCTTCCAAAAACATGCTTAGATTCTTAACCTCCCCATGAACATACCACCACCATCCAGACCTCAGAATATAACCTTTTTAGGAGATCGTCTTTCTGAAATAATTAAATTAAGGCTGTCATTGGGATGGGCTTTAGTCCAATAGCTTGGTATCTAACAAGGGAACATTTGAGCTCAGACAGATACACATACATACACACAGAGAGCACCGCGAACAGAGGCAGCCAGAGGTGGGGTGATGCCTCTATCAGTCAAGGAAGGCCAAAGCCTTCCAGAAACTAGAGGAAGACCTACAACAGGTTCTCCCTCATCACCCTCAGCAGTAATCAGCTCTGCCAAGATCCCGCTCTGATTTCTAGCCCCTAGAACCGTGAGAAAATACATATATATTGCTGTGTGTGATACTTTGTTACAGCAACCATATGAAATGAAGGTAAAAGAGAAACCCTTTGCTTTTTTTTTTTTTTGTCAAATGCAAGCTCTTTGGAGTTGGAAGTTTTATCTATTTTATTTACTGGCACATAATCAGTGCCCAAGAAATACAGGTGCCATATTGAGCCTCCTTCAGAGTTCCCCACACAAAGCATACAGAACAGAGAAAGGCAGAGAAAGGTGCAACATTCAGGCACTCTCTTTGGTTGTGATGCACCCCCATCCCCACCCCAGAGGTCTGCAGGGCCCGCCTGAAGGATCAAGCCTCAGGAGCTGTGTGGACAGCAGGTTCTGGCAAATGACCAAGTGACCTGATGATGTTGTGACTTTCAGAGTGGACTGATTACTGAAGAAACTTCGAAATCCTACTCCAACTCTATCATTTTGAAACACAAAGGCCATAAGGCCCAGTGAGGGTTTAAGTGGCAGCCTGGGCTGCGTCTCTCGGAGCCCCACCTCCCACAGCCACCCCAGATGAACCTGAAGTTCAACTGAAAGATACATCAGCATGGATCTTTTCGATCATTGTCCCATATTAATCTGCCTACACAAATGACCGATCTCTCTCCCTCCCCCTCTCCCTCTCTCATAACAGGATCATCCTGAGGAGACATTTAGTGGCAGAGAGAACCTCTGTGTTGTGAAGAAAGATGATAAATAGGCCTGTAGTCAGGACAGTGGTTGTTACATGCTTCCTAGCCTAATTTCTCTGTGACAATGGTTTGGGGGAGGGGGGGCAGGGTCTGAATAGTGGAGTTGACTAGTCTAAGCATGGTTCGACTGGAGAGCTCATTTGGAGTCTGAGTGTTAGTGTACATGTGTACATATGAGAGAAAGGGAGGAGAGAGAGAGAGGAGAGAGAGAAAGAGAGAGAGGAGAGGAGAGAGAGAGAAAGAGAGAGAGAGGAGAGGAGAGAGAGAGGAGAGAGAGGAGAGAGAGAGAAAGAAAGAGAGAGGAGAGGAGAGAGAGGAGAGAGAGAGGAGAGGAGAGAGAGAGAGAGAGAGAGAGAGAGAGAGAGAGAGAGTCTACCAGAAGACAAAGAGGCCACTGCCCTTGTTCTATGGAGTTAAGCTGCCTGCCCAGGCCTCTCTCCATCTCCTTGTGCAGATCATAATGAGGGCTGAAGTCACCCAGATGGGTCACCAGGAGTGCATGGGGCCCTGCCCTGCAGGGTTCAGCCTACAAGCCACACCCAGGCCCATCTGGGAATGGGCCTCCTTTGTGTTAAGAAACGTGCGCCTCCCGGATCCCACATGGGGCTGGGCTTGTAGCTCACAGAGAGCCCTTTGTGCCTGGGAAGGGCTGGCCGTTTGTTCTGGCTGACATCCAGGCACTGCCCACCTGCAGCCACCCCGCCCCGGGGCTCCCCACCTTTCCTCTCCAGCTGTGCCTCCCTTCCTCACAGGCTGGAACCACCCACTGAGGGAGGGCATTCAGGAGGAGGCCTAAATTTTGCCAGATACTTGACCCCAGAAGCCCCTGGCTGGGAACCAGGGTGACTCCAAGAAGTGCTGTCAGGGAGGAGAAGACTCTGGGGCCAGCCCCACGCAGGGGCAACCTGGCAGAGCCGGCTGCAGACAGGCCCTCCCTGGAGAGCACCAGGGCCAAGAGATCCACAGACGTTGGAGCCAGGATAGAGTTTTGAGGCAGAACAGCCCTTTCGGCACATCCCACTGGGGTAGGGATCGGCTACAGCATGATCTGGCTTGTTGCTGGGGAGACACCGTCTTCGAAGGTCCACAATTATAATTGCAACTGCTCATGTTCCTTTAAAAAATTAAATTTAAAAAAAAAAAAGCCAGGAGAAATCTGCTTGTCAGAGTCTTCCTCCCCCGCTGTCGGCTCCCATTATGTGTCCATGGCATCTTCTGCTGAGAGTTAATTACACGTTCCGTGAAAGATACAGGGCTTCTTCCTTTTACATTTTTTTCCCTCCTTGATGGGTCCTAACCCTTTCGACTGCCTTCCTCTGCTTCCCCTTTGCTGCAAGAAAGGAGGGTGCACTGGGAGGAGGAGCTGGCCTGCTCTTCATCTGGCCCATCCAGAGCTGGCTTCCCTTGAGCTGGGGCCTGGTGACAGCTCAACCCATCAGGGTCTCAATTCCCACCTTGGGACCTTCCAGGTCCTAGGGATCCTCACCAGGTTCAAAGGGAAGAGGTTATTAGGTGCTCAGTTGAACCAGCCCTCCAGAACCCTCCTCCTTTTGGCCCCTCTTTGAAAACAAGGGTTGGGGGGAACAGGTGGAGGGTGGTGTGAAGGTGGTGTCCTGGAGCCCTGATGGGAAGGTGCTTAAGGGAATATGGTCCTCTTCACAGCTGCTGTTCTTGGCTCTTTTCTCTGATTCTCCCACAAGCACTCAGATATTTCATTCTAAACATGGCTCATCCTTTATCCTGAGGGGTGATGACCAATTCCGGAAGCAACAAGCATGGACTAATACTTTGAAGGATCGCCTCTCGCAGTGTTGGGTTTCTCCCACTGATGCCATGGCTAATTGCACAGCTGTGGGCCCTGGTGAGCATGCTGTGACTCCCCCTGGCCTTGACAAGTCACAGCACCACAGGATGGCAACCCATGCCCTGAGCCAGGACACACCTAAAGTGGAGAATTTTTAACAACCCCTGATATGAGTTCCCGAAATCCATCACTTAAGGAACCTCAGGGTTGTGCAAGTTAAAGTAATCCTGTCTAAAATTACAATTCTCAACTTAGAGCACATGGAACACCCACCGGTTATGGGGTAAACCCTTCATTGTGGCTGATGTCCTCCTACAACTGCCTTTCTTATTTCCAAAGTAGCTACGGTGGAGTCTGGGTATGTTAGCTCATTTTAATTATTAGCCTAGCAGACATAATCTGCTGATAGTAGATTCCAAAACACAATTTTGAATTTTCATATTCCTTTGACTATGCTAGTCTGCAGCTTCCTAGCTCAGGGACAACCAAGAATTGACTTTACAAAAAGAATAACTTCTCTGTTTACTTGGTTTTATCCTGCAAAGCATGGTTGAGGGGGCATAAAAGGCTGGCATGACAAACCACATTGGCTCACTTGATGGGGATAGGGGGTGGAGATGGTTATCCACAGCATCTAAGGCAGGGGGAATGCAGACTCAAATGTGCAAATCCTTGGGCCCTATGCCCAGAGATCCTGATTTAGTAGGTCTGGGGTAGGGCCTAGAATGTTGCCTTTATAAGCAAGCATCATGGGTAATTCTGATGCAAGTAGCACCCAACTCCATGTTGAGAAACTCCACAGGAGTTATGAGTGTGGCCTATAAGCACCGGAATCAGCTGATCCCCCCTCTAACTACTCCCCTCCTACTAGCCAAAACTTTCCTGGAATACAGATTCCAGGAAACTATTCATATATCTATTTTTAAAAATAACATTAGTTTCACCCCCTCCCCCCATCCCTTGGTTAGAAAGCTAATGCAGAGAACTTACATAATGCCATATAAAAAGATAAAATCACTCATCATTTCTTATAAATGATTAACATTATGTTGTTTTCCTCATTGCATATTTTTATACGGTTTACCACATACTGAATATATCATTTTATTTCAAACCCCACCCATATTATACTTCGCTTTTTCTTGGAAATTTTCTAAAGACTACATAATACCCCCCTCACTGTGTATGCCTTACTTTAACAGCTATTCCCTAATTGTTGGACGCTGACATGGTTCTCAATAAATGATTGTTATAAACAATAATGGGGCGACAATTCTTGCAAAGAATTTTGTTGGCATTTGGAAGGGCTTCTCATAGCTACATTCCTAGGGTTGAAGCACTGGGTAAGAGGGTATCTTTGAGGTTTTTGATAGATGCCCACTAGTTGTCTCAATGTGGTCCTCGCTGGCAAGCTTCCTGGGGTGAATCTGTCCGCTGCCCACGCTACGGGCTATTGACCAAAGTATCACTCTTACTGTCTGCCATGGGCTGGACTGTTCCCCCCAAGAGCCAAGCAGGCCTGCCTGCCAGAACCAACGAATGTGAGCTTATTTAGAAACAGGGTCTTCACACGTATACATCAAGTGACGAGGCATCACTAGGGTGGGCCCTGATCCGATGGGGCTGATGGCCTTCTAAGAGGAAACTGCCACATGCAGATCCAGATATGCTGAGAGAATGGTGTGTGCTCTCAGAGGCAGAGATGGGAGTGACATCACTGCAAGTGCAGTTTGCCAGTCACCTGAAGCCAGCAAGGGGCAAGGGAAGACCCACCCAGTCTCAGCAGTGGCACAGCCCTGATGACAGCTTGATTTCCGTGTGTGAGCAAATGCATTTCCAATATTTTAAGACACCTACTTCGTGGTACCTGGTTATGCAGTCCTGGGAAACTACCATGTGTTCCTGGGTGGGTGCCATTTGGGTCAGAAAGAGCTGGGGCACAAAGGATGGTGTCTGCTCCCTCTTAAGAGGGGGTCAAAGCAATCAGCGAATCTGTTCTCCCTGGGAGAAAGGAGCAAGAGCCTGGGTAGTGTCTGGGGCTCTGGGGCTCACTCTCCATTAGAGGACCGCCTGCTTCGCCTTGTCCTCAAGGTCATATCTCACATGGTGGAGGGTCATACAAAACATATGCTTTGCATTTTTTCTCAAACTCTTGGATGTGCCTCAATGGTATCAGCTCTTGCAACATCTCCTGGATTAGAGCCTCATACATGTCTACTGTCTGGGCAAAGTTCATCCTGGTCATGGATTAGGTCTCAGACGGATCATTACAGGGTTTCTCTGCAGTTCGAGACTCACAGTTGGTTGGTACATTGCATTGCTATTAAGTTCCTTACTTCTATAAATGGTCTTTTCTCCAATGGCTTCTGAAAAAGAGTTCATTGCTTTCTCAGTTTCACCTTGACCCCATGAGAACCTGAATCTAAAGAACCCCAGCTGGAGAACATTATACACTAAGAAGGGTGTTATCCCAAGAATTACAAAGTCTGAAATATTTTAAGCTACTCTTTTCTGAGATCAGTACCTGGAGCCTCCCAAGAGCCCTAAAAGGCAAGTATAATGAGCTCTCCTTCTACAGGTCAAAGGACCACAGCACAGAGAGGTCAGCAGGTGACCCAAGGTGGCAGATATCAGCTAGGACAATGCCAGAAGCAGACTCAAGATTTTCTAACAGTCCCCAGGTCTCTGCTTCACACTGTGGGCAAAGCTAACTAGAGAGGTTAGTTTCTCAGCGGTGTGATAAATGTTACCAAGGCAAGAGAGATGGTTTAGGAGTTAATGCCAAAACTTTAGGGGCAGATGTTCCTAGTTCAGCTCAGTTTCATCTCCCACTTTTCTGGCATCTTCAGTAGCACAGAATTTTGTAATATGGCCCCTGAAAATAGCCTGATCACTGTTAGTTCATCTCCTAGCTTTATATGTCATTTTCAATACATCTGTTCCCCCAAAGTTGCAAGAATAGTGAGTCTGTAACTGCATATGTGACATCTAATATTTAACGGTATTCTTTGTAGAAGTTTTATAGAGACACAGGCCCTAATGTGTATTTGGATGAATGTAAAGTTACACATGACACTTTAGCTTTAGTGAGGCCTGCCTGTGCTCGGGAAGGTGGATTTATGCACAAAGAGCTCACTTTAGGGAGGGGCACACATTCCGCTGACCTTTTGCCCAGGTTCCAATTGCTAAAGGAAAGAGCAAAGTCTTAATCCTGCTGAATGGCTTCTAGCACTCCACTGGGATGACGTGCACAGGGTCCCAAAGGCTGTGCTAAATGTTCAGGCAAGGACCAGGCTGGTCAAAAGCTAAGATGAAGCGCTCGTGAAAGCAAACATAGGAAACAGGAAGCCCCGTCAGACGCAAAGGAAGCCTATCAGGCCAAGCACAGGGTAGAGGAAGGTGAAGTTTGGACAGAGAATTCACTTCCCCAGGAGTTCCATCCAGAGCAAGTGGCAAAGATGAAACTCTGGGCCTCCCAACGGACCTCTGGGTAGAGGCAGATGCTGAACACAAGAGAACTCTCAGTGCCAACAAAACATGGCAAGCGCTAGCATGGTGGAGGTGCCATGATCCAAGGGCATTCAGAAGGTGGGATGGGAGAAAGCAGCTTCATGAGGAGGTGGCAGTTGGGCTGCACCCCACTGAGATACATGAGCAGTCAGAATTCAGCCAGGCGTGGTGGCATGAGGCTGTAACCCCAGTTACCTGGGAGATTGAGGCCAGGGATCACTTGTGTCTGTGGGTTCAAGACAACCCAGGGCAACCTAGTCTCTTAAACATTCAAAAAAAAAAAGAAAGAAATCAGAATTCAGACCAGCGGAGAAACAAGCCGTACCCAGACGGTTCTTGGTTTGAAGAAGAAAAAAAAAAAAAAAAACCAAACACTGGAGGAAGTGGGGTAACAGAGTTTGTGGCTCAAGTACCCAGCCCCAGTCACTCCTGCACCTGGTAGCCACCCCACCCTTCCAACCCACCAACTTCCCAATGGGTAACCCCACCGCTCACCACTAACACTTTCCATATGGATCCCCAGCACTATTTCTGCCCTCCTGGGTTCCAAGGTCAGTTATCTTGCCCCATTTCAGCAAATTAGACCCCTGGCTTTCCCAAGAGCTGTCATTTTTAACTCTTCGCTGAGGCCTGGAGCACAAGGCTTCCCGGAAGTCTGGTTCAATGCTATTTTAAGCAGGATTGGATTAGCAGGAATGAGCCACCCATCCGCACCCTTGGGAAAAGGCTGCTTGCTGGGCAAGCACTGAGCTGGAGGCCCTTGGCCCATGTGAGTCTGAATGAGGGTCACATGGCGCAAGCTCTTGTTCCTGTAAGGCTTCACTGACAACCAGCTCTGGAGAACTCCCAGCCGGTTTAGTTTGCCCCGCTGGTGTGTTACTTGTGCCTGTGAGATGAGACAAGGACACCCCCTCCCCGGGCTGGCATCACTTGTTGAGCGTGGCTTTGGAACAATACGGGAAAGAGACTGGGAATGAATTCCAGCTGCTGGCCCACCAACAGACAGTTGTGCTCCGCTCCTCCTGGGGGTCATGGGAGGGGCTGGTGGGATGGAGTGGAGGGAAACAAACCGAGTCTGCCTTTCTGTTTGCTGGGCGGCCCCTCCCTCCCTCCCTGACAGGGAGACCCATCAGGGTTAAAGAAGCTTCCAGAGGCTGCTGAGGCCTGGTGCATGCTTTTTCAGAGGGTCGCTGGCCCTTGAGGAGCCTTGAATGATAGGATAAAGCCTCTCAAAGTGGTTACTGGGCACCCAGTCGGACCGGAGAGCCAGAGATACCCAAGTCTTGACACACTAAGGAACCCCTCTGGTTCCTTAGGGACTTTTGGGTCCTTCTTACAACGTCGAATGGCTTCGGCCTAGGAGAACAGTTACGTCCTTTGCATGATGTCAAAAATCTCCCTTTCTTTTTGACTTCTTTCCTTCTTCAAATCCACGTCCCCACCTTCACCACCACCGCCCTTGGTCTACTGAGTCTCTTCAACCATCGGACATAGTAAAGCCTTCTTGCAGATGGCGAAGTGACGAGTTGGGGGCTTCAGTGGGCCCCCCCATCCACAGTGGGGGTGCGTCTGTGGTGGGGGAGACCAGCGCATTTCTTCAGGTCCAGCCCCTAGCAGGCAGGGCCAGTTCCCAAGGTTCGGCTGGAGCCGCTTCCCATGAAAGGGAACTTGGCCGCGTTACCCAGACATAACCGTCCCTGGTGGCTGTGGCCGCGTGCGTCAACCCGTGGTTCTTTTCTTCCCTCAGAAACCGGGTCTAGGGTCTTTCCCAGCAAGGCCTTTCCTTTCCCCCCTCTGCTTGTGCCTGCATCACTATACTCCCCCAGCCACTCTGGGGCGGATCGGGCCCCCACTCGGCCCCACTCGGCTTCAGCACGTGGCTGCTCCCGGGCCGCAGGCTCGCTCCCCGCCCCCGCAGCTCCGCAGGGTGCGTTCACCCGCCCCACAGCCCC
>PVHY01015861.1:0-35021 GCA_004024945.1 Uropsilus gracilis
TGCTGGTGGGGTTGATGGTGATGGGGTTGGTATTCATTGGATTGGTGCTGATGTTGGTGAGGTTGGTGTTGGTGGGGTTGGTGTTGCACTGACATGGTCTTTGGTGTGTCTGGTACAGGTGTTAATGGTGCCGCTACCATGATTGCTGCCCCTGGAGGTAGTGGCAGTGGTCTGAGGGATGTTGTTGTTTGGGGGGCACCAACCAGGTTGAAACAGCACCGAGGACGCTCATGCTGCTAGAGCCAGGCTCTCCTGGAGACCGGCCCTGCAGACAGGCCTGTGTGCCTTGCATGACTGTCCTTTTCTTTTGGAAGAACTGCAGCCTGGACTGAAAAGCCCTTTGCCCATAGTTGAGCCAAGCTGGGGAGGGGATCAGGCTGTCTGGCAAGGCCAACAGGAAGAGGAGACCACCTGGGGTACAGGTGAGACAGGCTCATAGCTCCCCCAGGCTTTCTCTCCGACTCCTCAGGCCTGCCTTCCATCCATCCATCTCCTGTCCACCCACCTCAGTTCTCACTCACTCATCAAAGCCTCATTGGGGACCCTCGGGGCTGGACCCTGGGTGTCTCCTCAAGGAGCATGTTAAGTGCCCCTTTGGTTTGGACCACGAGTCCTGAGAGCAAAGAGCTCATCCGGTGAGCTCATGGCAGCCTTGGCAGCATCTGCTCAACGAACACACCAACAGGTGAAGGAAGGCGTGAATGAGTGAATGAGTGAATGAACGCAGAGACAAGTCACCACCACCAGGGAGCTCACAGATGGGCGAGCTGACCAGCAGGGCAGTGGGACTGGCCGCTGGGACTCTGGGACCGTGAGGGAGGAAGGAAGGGAGGGAAAGGAAGGATCACTGCCCCCTGCCCCCCTCCCCCCAGGGATCTGCAGATAGAAGGGTCATACTTTGCTTGGGGTCGCCCTCCCTTGGGCCTCCTCTGAGGTGGTGGTGGGTGAAGGTCTTGGGTAAGGGCTGGGAGGTTCCTCCCGGAGGTGGGGTGGGGCACCTGGCTAGAGCTTTGCCTGGGGGCTGTGTGGCCAGAGCACTCAGGGATGTCCCCAGAGACTCACAGAACCTGTCGACCCAGAGTGGGAAGGCTTCAGGCTTGCT
Source organism: Uropsilus gracilis (assembly GCA_004024945.1). NCBI lineage: Eukaryota > Metazoa > Chordata > Mammalia > Eulipotyphla > Talpidae > Uropsilus > Uropsilus gracilis. Next base: position 1,103 of record PVHY01015861.1, read on the forward strand.
GCCTAGTGATTCCCAAACTGGGTTCCTCAGAGCCCCTCTCAGCATCCCTGGGGATTCGAGGGCCTCACCCCAGTCACCTCTTCTAGACATCTGGGTTCCGGGCCAGCACTTTCAGCAGGCGGATCTGAGCGCCATCTTTAGTGACCACTGGTCACTCTGAACCAAAGCCCACAATCCTGACTGTGGCCTGTGGGGTGGCTGTGTCCACAGTGGCCTCGGAGGCGTCAGACCCTGTCTACCCACCCTGCTGCCTCTGCACACCAGGCTGACGGCTCCTCCCCGGGCCTTGCTTTCTCAGGAAGCCCCCCCTCCCAGCCCCAGCCCCCAGGGAGCTCCTGCATCTTGGTATGCATACCTCCTCTCCCCCACCCGGGCCTTTCCTGCTCTGTCTCCCCATTTGACGCCCCCCTCAGGTCACGTGTTCCGGGGTCAGGGAGGGGACCCGTCTGCTGCATGTCGCAGGGCCCAGCTCACAGGCGATGCTCAGCAACCACCCTGGTGTCAGCCATCTCGCCCGGCCTCCCGCGTCGCCATGGAGGACGGCACCCATGCCGAGTGGACGTGACCTGGGCAGCCCAGTCGGCCAGCGACAGGGCGGTCTGTCTCATGTCCCACCTGCTGTCACTGGCCCTGCAGCCGCTCCTGCCAGCTCCTGTCTCCCCAGGCCGATTCCCAGCTCCCAGCCTTAATCCCTGTACTTCCTCCAGCACTCCCGGACATCTGCAAGCTGATGGGCATGGGAAGCTGGCACTGGCCTTCTCTCCCCCCCCCCGCGCCCGCCCTGGGGGGCAGGAAGTGCCCCCAGCCCCTAGCTCCGGCCACTTGGCCCAGACCCCTTTCTCTAAGCCCCAGCCTGGGAAATGCTCCCCTGGCCCCACCGTGGCATTGCCGGCCCAGCCTTGCCAGGGACCCCAGCTGTGATGTTCAGACGACGGGGAGGCCGGGTGGGGTGCTGGCATCCAGGTCCACGGAGGGGGTTGGACTTACGGGAACCGGCCCCAGCTGCCCTCCGTGGCAGTCATGACAGAGGCCCTAAACGCGCTAGGCGGGGAGGGCGGGCCGGAGGCGGCCGGCGGCCAGGGCAAGATGAATAACGACACCGGAGAGTCCAGACCACTTCTGGGAAACACCCCTGAAAATCGATTCTCAGTGTGGAAAACCAGTGGCTGAATCGGGGTCTTTTGGGGTCTTCTGAGCTTGCGGGCTGTGGAGCAGCATTCCTCTCGGCCCTCGGGGGCTGCTTTCCTGAACAGGCCGGTTCCGCCCAGGTCCAGCCGGTTCCCAGGGCACCGCGCCCGTCTGGACACGCAGGGCTGCGGCCAGCCAGACGAGACAACAACCCATGACGGGGTTTGCTTGGCTCCACCCACCGCGCCGCGCTCCGGGCAGTGGGTGGGGGTGGGGGTTACCCCGTGTTGCCGATGACTGCGTGCTCTGGCAGGAGAAAGGCGCTAGGAGGCCGGTGGGTCAGGCTGTCTCATGCCGGGTGGTCTTCAAACCTCCCCGGCGAGTGCAGAGTGGTACTAAGTCCCATTTTACAGATGTGGAAACTGAGGCTGCCCAGGTAGAGCCTCGCCTGCAGGCTCCAGCCTCCATTGCAGGCCCTGAGTTGGGCCTGCAGACCCCGCTTTCCGCGATGGGGTGGGCGGGCCGCCAGCCAGAACGCCCTGAGGCAGGGTCCCGTTGCCCCACATCCAGGATAAAGTGTCTTTGAGACAGAAATCGTAGACTTGCGGTGCCTCCGGCTCCAGTACAAACAGGCGTCCCACCAAGGAACACTTTCTAGTGTTTGCTTATTTTTCCTTCTGATTATTACAGTAGGACATGCTTATTAGAGAAAAGAGAGAGACGGGGAAAGAGGAAAATAAACACCACCACACAGCGATGAAGGTGGAGGCCACGGTGTGTCAGCGGAGCCAGATTTGTGGGGTTCAGATCTCCGTTCTGCCCTGAGAATGGGACAGATGCCCGGGGACTCAGTTTCCTGTTCTGTCAGGGGGGTGCGGGTCCCTGCTGACGTCGTGGGAGACTGTGGCCTGAAAGAGGTGGAGCTGGGAAAGCATCTCCTGTTGCCCTGCAGCAGGCTTCCTGGGCCATTACTATGGAATGGGGGTGAGGGTGGCGGGTGGAGGTGAAGGGTTCCCTCTCCCCACAGCTATTAGTCTATCAGAGGATCTTGTGGGTGCATCTGAATCTGACTTTGTGAAGAGCTTTCAATTTGGAAGTGAACACTGCGTCAAGGGAAATTGCTTAGATGGCACAGGGGGTTCTAGACCCATCACCCACTCTTCCCAAAGGTGACAGCTCATGTAGCTGGTTCAATGTGGGTGCCAGAAAATGACACTGGCACACAGTGTGAAGTAGACAGTCATTTCCTCATAGCATGTGTATGTGATCACCGCCATGGTCAAAGACAGAACACGGGGTTCTCCTTTGGGCTACACCCACCTCACTCTCCCCAACCTGTGTCACCCCAGGCAACCGTTGATCTGCTTCTCATCCCTCTAATTTTGTCACCTCAGAATTGTTCTAGAAATTAAGTTTTATGGGATGTGACATTCTGAGTTCAGAGTAAAACAACTCATCAAAGTTCTCTAGTAGTTCATCCAGGTCGTTTCATGTATCAAGAATGTGTCCCTTTTCAGTGCTGTGTTGTACTCCACAACAGCTCCATACCACTGTTGGTTAAACCACTCACCTATCAAAGGACTTTTTGGTTGTTTTAAACTTGGCTGTGATAAAGCTAGGAGAATTCATGTAAGGATTTTCATCTACATGAAATCGATTTCCGTATCTCTCAAAAAAGTACCTGAGACTGAAATGACTGGACTGTCTAATTTGCTTAGTTTAAGAGATCATTGAACTAATTCCAGAGGGACTGCATAGTGTTATGTTCTCATCAGTCACATGCGAGAGATCCAGTCTTTCCTCATCTCCACCAGCATTTGGCCTCTTTATTTTTGTTTTAATTTAAGTTTTTTATTTTGTAATTTTTATACAATTTGGTCGTGTCTGTATAGTTGTTGTTTGCCTTACGTTTGGCACTCCCTTTCATATTGTACCCCTTATCTCCCACCCTACCCCCCTTCCCCTCCGGTCACTCCAACTCCTTGCACTGCAAGTCATGGGTTCATGTCTGACCCACTCGTCTTTTCTTTTTCTGGAACTCTGTCCTTTTTCCTGGGTGTGGACTTGCCCTCCTGGACAGCAATAGACGAGGCTGCTCAGATCTCCAGGAGTAACTGAAGCGGATGGTCAGGCTGAGCATGTCAGGAACTTGTAGGACAGATACAAGCCTGGTGGCTACTCCAGGCTCCTTTCTAGAGTCTGTCACAAGGTGCTGGTTCTGTGCCATACAGCTCTGATATCTTGGTTTGGGAACCCAACTCCCAACCTCTGGCAGTAGAGGCGTTCCCTGCTGGGGACAGACTTTCCCAGTGGTAGTTCCAGCTCCTCTCCTCTCTCATGTTAGCAATTCTGCCATGGGGCCACAGCCACATCTCTGTGGCTTTCTACCTCCATTGATTGGTAAAGGAGGGAGCCTCACTCACGCTGCACATTGCTGTGAACTGGGGGTTTGGTTCCCCAGCCCTGGAGATAATGTAGATAGAAATCTGTGACAGATCATCTCAGCCATTGGTCTCACGTTCTTGTCTCTGTGGTTCCCCACATGCTGCTTGTCCCACCCAGGCGGTGAGTGTCCAGTGGCCTTGTCTTTAATATCAGCTGTTCCAGCAGGCATATACTAATATCTCACTGTGATGGTAATTTGCACTTCCTAAATGATGAGTGATCCTGAAAATGCTTATTTGTCTCCCTGAACTTGACTTTCTATCCAACATTAATGTTATTTAGCCTGAGAGGCCTGTGTTGATGCAAATCCTCCATAAACATCATGCATGATGATGTCATCACCTTTTGTGATGTTTAATTTCACCATTCTCTGATTTTCTCTGTGAGAAATAACACTGTGATGAACATCTTTGTGCCTAAATCATGGCCCACAGAGAACACTGCTGCCCTGGAATGAATCCCTAGAAGTAGAATTCCAGGGTGAAAGATTATAAGCAATTTAAAGACTTTGCTACAGCTCACCAAACTGTCCTATGAGAGTTCCTCTCGCCTCAATTGTCCTATAATCTATTCAGTAGTGACAATCAACTCTTTTAAAAGCAAGAAAAGTGTTTAACACACCCAGAAGGAGATCATGTTCCAGACCAGGTTTTGGAGGTTAAAGCCTAGTTCCATTATCCAATTGCTGTGTGACCTTGGGCAAGTTCATTAACTTCTCTGAACCCTGCTTGCTTTCTCTGTACAATGAAAATAATAAAAGAAACTTCATTATTCTGAAAGTTGAATGAAGCATTTGCCCAGTGCCTGGCATATAATAGAAGCTCAACAAATTAATATTTATCATCATCATCATCATCATTATTTGCCAAGCACTTTGCTGGGAACCAGGAACACAGAGATGAAAAATGTGCTCATGGTAATAGTCAGGAATGCTGTGGGCAGTGGTTATGTAGATGATGAAACAAAGAATTTGAGAGCCCAGGAAAGGGAGCTGCTCTTTTTGTCCAGATCTGGGAGCAGGAAGGCAGCACCACAGAAACTGAGGGTGAGGGGTAAGGAAGTGGTCCCCAAGAGAAGGGGCAGGACATTCCAGGATGAGGGAACAGAAGGCAAATGCAGGGAGACTGAGGGGGCAGGCAGAAGGGGCTCAGGAGGGTTGATGGTGACAGGCCAGGGAGAAGAGATAGGAGTGAGGGCAAGACTCAGAGCGGTTTTGCCTCTGGTTGCAGTGTGACAGCTGGGCAGGGATGCGAGGAGGGACAGGGAGATAGTGGAGACCTTGGACATCTACAAGTTCAGGATGATGATGATGATGATGATGATGATGATGATGATGAACATGATGAACATGATGTGTTGGGCATCTACTGTGTGCCAGACACTATGCAAATATCTGATAAAAAACCTCTAAAGGAAGGTTCCTTAATTATCCCACAGGATGAAGGACAGGCAGCTGCAAAACTGGGGTGAGAACTAGACAATGTATACATCACAGGCACTGCAACCTTAGAATCCCTCACCTCCCAACCAGGCATGGTGGTGCATGCCTGTAGTCCAAGCAAGAGGCCTGGGATCACTTGAGTTCATGGGTTTGAGACTACCCCAGGCAACATAGTGAGACCTGGTCTTGAAAAAGCAACTGGGCGTCATGGTAGGCACCTGTGATCCTAGCTATCTGGGAAGCTGAGGCTGGGGATTGCTTGAGTTTGCAGGGTCTGGACTACCCTGGGCAACATAGTGAGACCTAGTCTCAAAAAAAAAAAAAAAAAAAGCCTCACCTTCAAGAACTCCTAAGAATGCTCAGCCCCCCACTTTGCCATTCTCACAGTGAGGCCTTGAGAAGGCAAATGACCAGCCTAAGGTGACACAGCTTGGTGGAGGCAGACACGGAACTGGACAAAGAAGGAGCTGGAGTGAGCTCCTGGCCCTGCGACAGAGGGTAGAAGCAACAGGGACACCACCTGGGTCCCAGCTTCTGTCCCCCTTCCCCTTTTACCCTTCCCCCATCTTTTCACCAGAGCTCAGACCATCACAGAACTGAGAGCTCCTAGAACTGAGAGCCGACCAGTCTCTCTGGAGGCCACTTTCTTGGCCATGAGCCAGGCTTTATAGCTAAAATCTGAGTGACTAATAGAAGCTGATGGCTGAAAGTCCTCCCTGTTAATTGAGGCCTAATCAGAGGCGGCTGCAGCCACAGCTGGGCTATGGAGGGTACAGCCCACAGAGTCGATGCCCTCTGGTGCCCCTTCTGCCCCTGCCACAGAAGCTGAGGCCAAATCCCTGGCAGCACGTCTTCCCCCATGAACCTTCCCACCCTATTTAGTTTTGTAAAAGATCACCTTCTTCCCACCATGGAGCCTCTCATTCATTCATTCATTCATTCATTCATTCATTCATTCATTCATTCATTCCAGGAGGAGTTATGGGGTACTTAGAAGCTGACAACACAGCTACTTTCAAGACAGAGGGGTAGCAGACAGCCATCTGCCTTCATGGAGCTGAGAGTCTACAAAGCAGCTATGTAAACAAGAACAAGTCACTTGTGACCAGCATACCTAGAAAATCAAGGTAGGAAGCAGATGGAAGCATTTGGGGTGGGGCTGTGCTGTGCTAGAGATTGTGGGCAGGAAAGGTGACACAGAAGCTGAGACCTGAAGGGTGGGGAGGAGGGAGCCAAGCAGGAATCTAGGGGACGGGTGTTTCAGGGAGCAGCAGCAGCAAATGCAAACTGGGAACCAAGCCAGAGTTCCTGGGCTCACTGGAGTTGCTCAGTCTTCTAAGCCTTCACATCAGTGTGAGTGCAAACTGGGAGGGCAGCTAGGGAATGGTGGGTGGGGTGGAAGAGGAAGCTGGGGTTCCAGCTGGGAGCCAGGCAGGTCTGCAGAGGTGTGGAAAGTTCTGTTGGAAGCTTGTTTCATACGCCCTGGCTAATTGAGTGATCTCAGCATTTTAGCAGCCAGTGCCCCCAGCTCTAGGTTTCTAATATTCAGCCAACTCCGCAGTAATTTAGGAAAGGGTGTTTCATTTCTCCAAGGTGGCTGGTGAAGGTCATCCAGCAGCTGGGGTTACCGCTGAGGAGGTAGACCAGATGGCTGCAGGAATCACATGGGAATTGGGGTGTTTAAGGACAGGCAGGTGCGGACCTGGGGCCAGAACTAGTGCTCCCCTCCTGTCCTCATCCCAGGGACTCTCCAAATGGGAGAGAATCAGCCCTGATTGAGGGGGTCTCTTGTCTGATGGGAGAGACAGCAGGCGCTCTGGGAACAGAGTGCCTGCGGGGAACAGGCACTTCTCCTGGGAGGACTCCCGCTCTGATTTTAAGAAACCATCAACAAACATCAAAACTCATACCAAGAAGTTTATCAAGGAAATCAGACCTGGTTGTTGAGGATCCAAGGGGCACCGGAGTTGCCCTTCGTCTGGTTGGGGCTCATCTGAGCCAAGTTGTTCATCTGCCTGAGACCTCACTGGCAGCGAGAAGTTGGGGAGCACCAGGGGTCACGACCGTGGAGTCAGACTGCGCTTTGTGCCAGCCCAGCACCTACTGCTGTGCGACCTCAAGCTTGCTCTTTGGACTCTTGTGAATAGGCTCTTTCATCTATAAAATGAGAGGAGACAGATCAATTCATACCTATAATGCACTTAAAACAGTACTTGGTATGTAGTGAGTGTAGTAAGACAAGTGGCTTTTATTTAGATTATTTTTACTCCATGTTACAGCTGAGCAGACAGGCTCAGGGAGGGGCAGTGGTCAGTTCCAAATCTGGGCTACAAGACGGCCGCCTAGGACTTGAACCTGGACCTCCTGATTCCATGTTGGACCTGCTTTCCTCCTGAGGTGGCCGGTTAACAACTCCCCAGCGTTCTCACAGTTGCCCCGTGAAGCTTTCCACAGAGGTATTGAAGCCCACTCTGCAGATGAAGAAACTGAGGCCCAGAGAACTTGGACTACCTGAAAACAGGACCCACACCTCATTTACGGTGGGCTCCCCCCCAATCCTTGGCACACATAGGTGATCATACTTGTTGGCTTGAAGACAGTAAGAAGAGAGAGTTGGCAGGACATGGAAGGGTTGGGAGTTTAGGACTATTTAACATTCAAACCCTGGACTGCAGAAGACTCAGCCTATGTCTGCCTTCCAGGCCATTATCTGTCTCTCGGGACCTCAATCTTCAGCCCAGATTCAGATATTTGAACAAGGTCCCGCCCCAGGTTCCTCATGGGAGCTGGGGAAGTTTTGTGTGAAGGTGGCGTTGGGAGGTGGCATGAAGCCTCTGGGGCCTGATGCTGAGACCTGCAGTCCAGGGCCTTGGGAAACCTCACACCTGGCTGGGGAAGATGACAAACACAGCAGAACGGTGTCTGTGACATCCTGTGAATTAATCTGAGCATCCTGGGCCTCGGGTGGTACAAGCGGTGGCAGCAGGGGGATCCTGTCTCCAGTCTTGATTAGATCAGAGCGCTCTGCCTGTCTGCCTGTTAGCACAGCCATGGAAGGCACCTCAATGGAGATGATGTGACCAATATGTGAGAGGCCAGGGTGGGGGGGCAGGGCCAGACAGAGGCTCAGAGCAGCCCAGAGAGAGCAGACCTTGCGGTCCCGCCTGGAAGATGGGTTGCTCACATCCAACCATTCTCACCTGGTGATAGAAACTGCTCTTGGGTTCCCTGGGGAGCACCGGCTGAGCAGATCCGGAGGTATTTCCGATTCTGTGTGTGCAGAGAAGACCCCTTGAGCTGGGTATTGTCGGCTGGGTAGGAGTTTTCTTGGCTTTCTCCTACCACCTTCATCTCTTATAATGTCCTCACTCCATGGCTGGCTAATCTCACACCTCCACGCCTGTTGAAGAAGCTTTTGCCTACCTCAAGGTCATAAAGCCTTTATGTAGAAGATGTTTTCTGTAAAGACTGTTATTTTAGCTTCTGCATTTACAGTCATAGTTTCTGAAATAACTGTACGGTTTGAGGAAGGATCTGAACTGACTGTACTATAGGGAGTTCATCTTTATTCCATACAGACTGTTCCATTGGGGAGGGAGATGTTGGGGAGCAGTGCAAGCAACATGGGGAGCATCTCATTTCCTGTAATTAGCAGAGTGGTCCCTGGTCTGTCTGTCCTGTGACTTCTAGCTCCTAGACCCTGGAACATATGGTTTGTCCTCAAACTACTTATTTTCAGGGTTCTGTGCAAGAAGTTGTTCTGAAATAGAAATTGCCACCATCCCTCCCACATCCCACAGGAACTTGGCTGCTCAAGTCTCCAGAGCTCTGGGTGAATTCATGTGCGCTGTGAATGGCCCTTTCTGAGCAAAGGTGGCTTTTACTTTCTTATTTATCTACTACTTCATTTATTCATTCACTTTTTCCTCCCACACTCTCACTTTCTCCTTCTCTCCTTTTCCTTCTCTTTTCTTTTAGTCTTCCTGGGCCCCTCCCCCCTCCCCCCCTCCCTCCCTCCCTTCTTCTCTTCGATGGACTCTCATGTAAAACCACAACTCTCTCTACCCCCATTTTCCTTCTTCGCCTTATCATTAGCATTTAGAACCGTCTGAGCCTCTCTATTTTTCATGCATATATATTTTTGCTTATTCTTTACTGAGGTCTAATATGCAGCTCCTCCATGTATAGCTGGATGAGTGCTGGCAAATGCACACACTCGTGTTACTCCTTCCCAAGACACACAGCATCTCCTTCACCCCAGAAAGTTCCCTCCTGTCCCTTGGGTGAGTGCTTCCTCTAAAGGCAGCCACTGCTGTGATTCTATCTCCGAAAACTAGTTTTGTCTGTTCTTGGATGTTGTGTAAATGGAATCCTACAGTCACACTGTAGATTTCACTTGCTCATCCTGTTCATTGTTTCCCCAACTAGAATATAGGCACTGTAGGCATAGTGCTTGGCTTAAAATTCTTTGCTGAGCTCCCGGCTCCTAGAATAGTGTCTGGCATACCCTTGGCAAGATATTTGTTGAGTAAATGTATGAATAGAGGTACCTTCTTCTCACTCTTTAGTTCCTTCTTCTTTCATAGGAGGAAGGGTGAATTTAAAGGGGGAGGGGAGGCTGGACTCAAACTGCATCGTGGCTACACCACCCTCCTGCGTTCTGAACTGGGACAAAGGACCTCAGTTTCCTCCTCTGTGAAATGGGGTGTGAAGTAGGAGTAGGGTTGGAGGAGTTAATGAATATACAACATTGAGTACATCTTCATTAAATGTTAATAATGGCGATTATTGATTAATCAGCTCTTTGTTAATATGTCCTTAGAAGTCATCTAGATCATCTATTCATTTTAACAAATAGTTGAGAACCTCCTCTGGTGTGATAACAGTGACTAGGATGAAGTTCCTACCTCCCAGGGGCTGACACTTGGCATGATAGTGTACTGGTATTGGACAGACTCTAGAACAGATAAACTCAGTAAGTTAGTGGTTTAAACATTAGATTTTTTTTTGTTTACTTGATTTTTATTTTTAATTTATTTGAATTTTTTTTAACGTGGAATACTGTTCTAGAGATAAGAGGTCCAGTTTGTCTGGGATCAATACGACTGCCACAGCTCCTGCAATCTCATCAGCATCCCAGCAAGCAGCAACATGCAAAGAGGAAGGCAAGTGTTTGTCCTTTCCTATTAAAGCATGATCCAGAAGGATCCTCTATTTCTTACACCCCGCTGACCAGAACTTATGCCTATGACCATACTTAGCCACAAGGAGATCTGGGAAATAGAATCTCCAGCTGAAGTTTCTAATATCTTGGGACCTGGTGGCTTGAGCCAATGACTCCATATCCCTCAGGGAAGCCAGGCCCCTTGGGGGCGATGGGGGTATCTCAAAGCTAGGGTTGCCAGATTTAGCAAGTAAAGGTGCAAGACTCCTAGTCAACTTGAATTTCACATATGCAACATTTTGTGGAGATAGTTGTAAGAAAACATTACTTATTGCTTATTTGTTGCTCCTGTTCAAGTCTATTCCTTCTAGGACCCAAACCAGTCTTCCTGGGTGTCCCAGTCACCAAAGCCACATGGGACAGGTCTGTGCCACAGATGGATGCCAAACCTGTGGGGGGTGCAGAAGACACAAGTACTGGGGTACCCCCCCCCCAGCAGAGCAATCAGGACTGACAGCTGGTGTCATGTAGGTGCCTTAATGAAGCTCATGCTTGTCACCTGGGGCACCCCCTTGTCACCCCGGAAGCCCATCCCAAGGGCATGAAGACTTCCTGAAGTGTCCCTATGGTGGCAGGGCACCCTAGTGCTGGGAGTACTGGAGTATTATACTCTCTGCAGCTCCTCCCTAGTGTGTGACCTTGGGCAAGTTCCTCCCTCTCCAAGTCTGAGTTTTCTTATCTGTAAAAGGGGGATCGGAGCAGAAGCCGCTTCCAGGGGTGCTGGAGAAGGGACTGAGATGGCATTTCGGGAGATGCCGGGGGCAGGCGGCCTTCAGGAGGAGGTGGGGACTACCCATCCCTGTTGAGTCATTCCCAGGTCCAGGGAGCCTTGGAAGGGAACAAAGCCCCAGGGTGGTGATGCAGGAGGCAGAGGAGCCTCGGCAGATGCCCGTGGGAGGGAGAGAAAAGCAAAGGTGTAAGAGGAGGCAGGGTCCTCCTTTGGGCTCCCAGGAGAGCAGGACACCCCAGAACCGGGCTTGGTGTTGGGGGACCAGGCTCGGGAGGAACCCGGGCCAGCAGACGCCGACGGTCAGTAGCTCTGCCCCTTCCCTCGTCCCTCCTCTGCCCAGTGCGCCTCGATTCCCGCGGCCCCCTGCGTCCCACCCACCACGGCCACGGCCACGCTGTGGAATTTCCAATTTTCAGCTAATGTGCGGGTCGTGACAGAGGCTCAGAGGCCCTGGTCAGACATAATGGCAGAAGAATTGTAAATGTCGCCCCGGTGAATGGCAATGAGGCGGGCCGGGAGGGGACGCCTTCCGTCGGCCGCGGCGCGGGCGCGGGAATACATTTTCTCCCCGAGTGTGTCGCATTAGATTTCCAGAGGTGCCGGGGCTCCAGGTACATGTCATTAGTAACAGTTTGGGCGATAATGAATCCTTTTATTTCTTTTCCTCGCAGCTCATGAATACATAACGAGCCGCTCGAGCCGCTCGGCGGCGCATCTGGCCGGCCAAGCCGCCACCTCGTCTCGCCCCCGCTCCGCGGCCCGGCGCCCAGCTGCGGCCTCCCTTAAAGGCGCCGCCGGCCTTTCCTGCCTGCGGACTGGGGCCCTGCGCCCCGGCCCCGCCGAGCCCCTGGCTGTGAAGGTGGGTGGCAGAGCCGGGGGAACCCCACCCCGGGGACGCCCCCCCCTCCCGTCCAGGCTCAGCTGGGAGCACCACGGTGTATGCAGCAGGCGCTCAGCGATGCCGCTTAGCCGCCCGGGGTTCGGGGTGCACTCTGCAGAGGTTTTCCAGATGGCCGCCCTGGCCCTGGCCTATCGCTCTGTGGGGTTGGGTAGAGAGGTTGTGGCCCCATTTTACAGCCGAGACACAGGTCTGGGCCGGTGAGGCGGGTGGGGCTTTGTCTGGGCGGAGCAAAGCAGGTGGGGGTGGAGCCAGTGGGTCCTCCAGGCCAAGGTTGGGGGAGGGGCCCGAGAGGGGCATTGGGGGAGGAGCAAACAGGTGGGGGTGGAGCCAGTGGGTCCCCCAGGCCAAGCTTGGGGGAGGGGCCCCGGGAGGGGCATTTTACCAGGTGATTCTTCCCACCCCAGCTTCCCACCGAAGCCTCAGCTTCCTGCTGTGTGCTATGTGGCCACAGCTTTGCAGCTTTGTCTGCCATCTTCTTTTTCGAAACAGTCCCTCTTCCTCTTCCCCCTTTGCGCCCACTGTCCTTCTTGTCATGCCCATCAGGCCCAGCTGTGTCTACCTGCTGCCCAGAGCTGCTGCAGTTTGAGCGCTGTGGGGGTGGGGACCTTGCCCCAGTGACTGCCAGCGGCCAGCGAGCGGCCGGCCCCTCCCTCGGACTGCTGTCCTTGTGAACCACTAATCAGGCTCTGCCGGAGTCTGCTCCGCTAAGGTGGGCTAGCTGGGCTCGGCTGGCCACTGGCCCCGGGAGGACAGACCCCGGCAGCTTCCACCTCAGCGTGCTGTCTCACACTGGGGGTTCCCGGGTTTGTTTGTTTGTTTGTTTTTTAAGACTAGGTCTTTTTTTTTTTTTTTTTGGCCGTGGAACCGCAGGCTCACGTTGCCCGGGGTACCACAGACTCAAGCGGTCCCCAGTCTCAGCTTCCCAGGTAGCTGGGATTACAGGCGCGTGCCACTACGCCCAGCTATTTCTTTGGAACTAGGTCTCGCTATGTGTCCCCGGCAGGACTTGAACCTTGGTCCCTGACCCCAGCCCCAGCTTCCTAGGCTGCTGCTTATAGGCATGCGCCACCATGCCCGGCCTAGGGGGTCCCCGGGATTCTCTGGGTGCCTGCAGGCCTGCACGGCCTCTTGGACATTGTGGGGTGCAGGGAGCAGGCAGCCAGGACATCCTGGGGGGTGGCGTGTGGAGGGAAATTTCGAAGGCGAGGGGACACCTTTGCGGATGCGGGGCGGTCCGCTTCCTCCTGGAGTCGGGGCGCTGGGATTTGAAGGTGCTTTGGCGCTGGGAATTGCTCGCTGTCTGCGGGGCGACATGACAAACGTCAGACAGCACTTGACTCTAATGTCTCTGGCCTCAGGCATTATGGTGAGCCCCCTCTACCCACAGACGGGAACAGGCCCAGGAACTAAGGCAGCCGGCCGGTCCAGGGACACAGAGCAGCCAACAGGCAGCGGTGGGATTTGAACCCAAACCCCTTGACTTCTGCAGCCGGGTTCTTGCAGCCAGACCTCCCCACCTTCCCAGAGCGGCTCTGCTGAAAGGCAGTAGCTGCTCTGCAGAGCAAGCCAGCCTGTCTCTGGGCCACCAATGCTGAGCAGTTCCCGGCAGCCACACCTAGATCTGAGGGGTGCAGGGGTGAGACTGGGCAGCCAGCAGCCTGGGAGGCAGCCATGAGGGTGAGCGCATGGGCCCTAGTCAGGCAGACCTGGTGAGCATCTCGGACCTGCTCCTGCAGCCGTGTCCGCTGGAGCGAGTGGCTTTGCCTCTCTGGGCCTCATGGGTCTCCTCTGTGCCTGGGACTGACACGGTCAGTAGCACCTGCAGAGCTCACAGTGCTCAACCAGGGTCAGGGTTTGGCTTATAAATTTTAATCACCTGCCAGGGGAGTGGGGGAGGGACTGGGGGAGGGCTCCCCATGGCCTCACCTGGAGCTCATTTGTCACCACCTCCACCATCCTCATGGTCGACCCACACCTGCCATCGCTGTCTCACCCCGACCCCCAACAACCAGTGACCTGCAACCAGAGGCAGGTCCACAGGTATGGATCCTGTGGTCACTGATGACACCCATATCCTTGGTTGGGCAGACGTCATCCCATGCTACACGGAGTGCAGATGCCACAAACTCAGGTTCCAGGAGCACCACCCACCATGTCACAGGCTCACTAGGGCTCTGATGTTATTGCAGTCCATGATGTGCCAAAGTCAGCACTTCACATGTATCACCTCATGCAGTGCCCACCCAGTCCCTGAGAGGAAGGCGTCCTTAGTCCATATTTAAAGACACAGAAACAGAGCTCAGAGAAGTTAAGCCGTGTCCCTGAGGTCACACAGCAGGTATAGGAAGAGACTGAGTTCAAACCTTCATCTGATCTAGTCCCCAAACCCATGACCTTAATCACAATTTAACACCTTTAACCTTCACCACTTTAACCACCTTTCCCTACCCATCCATCTCTACCACCTGTCTCTGAACCTTCACTCAGGCTAAGAAAACTTTCTCAATTAAAGGACAGAGATGGAACAAATGTCCCCTGCCCCCTTTCCACCACCTATTCACTCTTCCCAGGGCCCGAGCGTGTCTTGTACAGACTTTGTGCAATGCCTTTCAGAGTGACTTAGAGTTGAGAGTCAGGAAAGCCCAGGGATCCAGAGAGTGGGTGTCAATGCCTCAGTATCCAGTTTTGCCCCTTGCGGTACTAGTGCCCTTGACCAAGCGCTCACCACCCCTACCTCTGATTATCTGCACATGCACTTGCCAGGAGGCAGCAATAATGGGAAAGCGCACCCTTGGGAAACTAGGGAGTCCTTGATCCCAGTCCCACTAATTAGCTCTGTGACCTTCTGGTCAATGGTCCCTCTGTGCCTCAGTTTTCTTGTCAATAAAATGGGTACAACTGCTACTTGCCATGCAGAGGCAGCCTGTGCTCCAACGGTGTTTGCCATGGGGAAGCTCTCAACAATATAAAGCTCAGTTATAATAAGGATTAGTGCTCTCCTCTTCAAGATGTTTCTATCCTGTCGCCCATTCCTTGGCACCCTGCCAGTACAGTCCTTGCTTGTCTGTCTTGTTGTGTCTTTCCTCCTTGAACCTATTTTGTGGGAGTTGCTGTGATGATTCTTCTGATACCGTATCTCTGAGCATGTTACTGCCATAGTCAGGAACATCCAGTGACTCCCTACTCTCTCCCAAAGACCAAAACATTCCACCGATGTGCAATGAAAGTCCTTCCTGGCATTTAAAACCCTTCGAACGCATTTTTGCCTGGTTCCCTGGGGGGACAGGCCCCCTATGCTCTTGGAGGCTCTGCCTTCCCCTTGCAGACTCCACCAGAATGGGGGGGGGCTGCTGAGCATGGGCCAAGGGGGTGGGGGGATGAGGTTAGGGGAAGGGAGGTCATTATCACTTCCTCCGGATTGCTCCAAATCCAGTCGATCCTCACCAGAGACAACAAAATCACTAGTTCAGCAGCAGATGCACATGAAGATGGAGGTGAGGAGAGAGAACTAAAAACCCAGGACAAACGAACATGTCAGATCCAGGGGACACTGGGCTACGAGACCAACTATAGTGACAAACTGTCTTAGAAAGGCACCCATGAGACTCCCACAGATGGGAATGGAATTTCCAGTTCAGAGATGCAAGTTGGGCACCTTCCCGTTCCACGGGGAGAGGAAGGCCACAGAGATGGGGCAGCAGCCCCACAACAAGCCTGACCCACCGGTGCCTGTCCTGATCAAGAACTTTATGTGCGGACACTGGCTGGGAGAAACGCCCCCAACGCCAGAGACTGAACTATAAAGCAGAGAAGAAGCAGAATGTGACCGAAACGGGGTGGGAGCAGACGAACAGTCAGAAGGAGGAGGCACCGAAAGGACACAAACATGCACGAAATGGCTGCCCGCAATAGATGCACCTGGAAAACTAAGCACAGGCCGCTGTGTCCCAGGAAAGCCCGTCTACACCTGGGAAAAGGACATTGCTGCAGGAAAGAAAAGGAAGAATTCGATGGATTAAAAATTGACTAATAATTTGCAGTGAAAGAAATGATGGAGTGTAGCTGGGCGTGGTGGCGTGTGCCTGTAATCCAAGCGCTGGGAGGCAAGAGGCCAGGGATCGCTTGAGTTCACGGGTTCGAGACTACCCCAGGCAACAAAGCAAGACGTGGTCTCAAAAAAGCAGCCGGGTGCCATGGTGGGCGCCTGTAATCCCAGCTACCTGGGAGGCTGAGGCTGGGGATTGCTTGAGTCCGTGGATTGGGGCTACCCCGGGCAACATAGCGAGACCTGGTCTCAAAAAAAAAAAAGGAAAGAAGAAAAAAGTCCTTCACTAGCTGTCCCCAGCCTCCCTGTCCAATCTGATGCTCTGCTTAGGCACTCCCACCCCCAGACATGGCTGCCAACCTCCTTGATTTTGCTCTGATGGCACCCCCCACTCCTGGGAGGCCTCCCCACCTCCTCCCTGTCTTAATCCCCTCCCAGGTGAATTTCGCCTCCTCCAGGAAGCCTTCCCTCCACCCTGCCTCTCAGAGTCACTGTTTCCTCATCTGTCCAGTGGGCACTGCCCATGCCCCCAGGAGGATCTTCAGGAGAACTGGATACTCTCATAGCACAGTGTGTGCCCTGGAGGTAGTGGCTGTGGTGACCTCCTTCCCTCTACCCTCCCTGCCTCCAACCCCCTGCGACAGCCAGCACGCTGAGCAGCAGTGAGGGCCCTTGAATGCCCCCTTGCTGAATACCCCCCTGCCCCACCCCCACCCTTGCCCTGCACAACCTCTCCCGGCCTCCCTGTTGACTTTGGCACGAGGCCCTCACCTGGGCTGCCGTGACCGGCCTGGAATTTCAAGCTGAATTTGATTTGACCTGTTCCTCGGGGTTGGCCCCTAAACCAAACCACATTCCCGCCACCGAGCCCCAGTGCCCAGCGTCCCCCTGGGAGGTGGGGATGGAGCCTGGCTGGGCCACTGCCTGGGGCCACCTGGCCAACCCCTGCTCTCCGCTGCCTCCTGAACTAATTCCATAATCCTGCCTCCTGCCCGGCCCCCACGGCTCAGGCCCGAAGGCTCAGGAAGGCTTCTCTGGCCCGCCCTGATCCCACCTTCCTGCTCAGCCCGGACCTGCGGCCCCTTGGCCCCTCACACGCCCACATTAGGACCCTGTTGAGGTTCTGAAACTCATTTAGGTCTTGAGCTCGGCTGCCTCGTCACCCCGCCCTCAGACCCCCAGCTGGGCCCTATAACAGCATCCAGATGTTCCTCCCTCATCCCCAGGGCCCCTGGGTAATCCGTGACAGGGGGCCAGAGGGGCAGGCACAGCTGCAGGGGCTGCTGGGATAGAGGATGGAAATAGGGTGTGAGGTCTAGTGTCCAGGGTCAGTGGGGGATAAACACACACCCCCTGACCCAGGCACCCTCTGCCCCAGCTGCTCTGCCCTCCTGAAAGCATTCTCCCCGCCCCAGGTGCGGGTGGAGTTCCCATCTTTGTCGGCTGTGTGACCTTGGGTGGATTGTGAACCTCTCTGAGCCTTGTCTGCTGAACCCACAACGATCTTACAGTGTTGTCCTCAGACCACGTAGGTGAGGGGGCTAATTTGGCACAAGAACCTGGCATCTAGGTCTTGGGCCGGGGGGGAGCCTCCGTTTCTCCATCTGTAAAATGGGGACAATAGTACCTACTTTTTAAGGCTTCTGGGAGAACTAGGAGCTCAACATGTGGCAGGTGCTTCCTGCTGGCGTTCCACGGTTGTTGGTTGGCACCCGTGTGGCAGATGAAGGAGTGAACCCCGGATTTGCTTTGGATGGCCTGGGCTGACTTGGGGAGCTCCTCACCCAATGGGGGAGTTCAGAACAGAGAGATGGGGTTCTAGTTCCAGGCCTACCTCTAGATAAACCCCTTCCTTTGCCTGGAGTCAGTTTCCCCATCTAAAACGAGGTCTCTCCGGTTCCTTCTAAGCCCTGGAGCACAGTGAGTTTCTCACTATGTGTTGGTAGGGTGAGACAGACGCTCTCCATCCTTCCCCCGCTTCCTCCTGCCTACACCACTGGCCTTCTTTCTTCCCTTGCACCCTCCCCTGAAGCCCCCTAAAATGCCTGAGGCACCCCTTGGAGATGCCATTTCCATTACTCTCCCAGGCACCGCTACTCCATGACAGGACCAGCGATGGGCAGGGAGGACACCCCAGATAAGCTGCGTGGCCTCTCGGGCCCCTGGGGAAGATAGAGTTGGGGGAGAGAGTGGGATATTAAGAGCTTGGGGTTGATGTCGCCCTGACTTTGATGCAGGGTCTCAGCAAGTCTCTCAGCCTCCTGTGCCTTAAATTCTTCCCTGGGATTTGAACAGTAGCTGCCAAGTCCTGGTGCTTCCTGGGGGTGAGGCCCTGTACTAGACCCTGGTTTCCCCACTATAGCTTCATCAGAGATGGCATAGTGGTGCCCAGCAGCTGTGAGAACTGGGGAGACACACAAATTATCAGGTTCCATCCTAGACTCTCTGAACCTGGAACCCTGGCAGTAGGATCCCACAGCTTATGTTTTTACAAGCCCCCGGTGATGTCTGCTGTGAATTCAAGCAGTGTCATCTTCATCACCATCGACATCATCACCATCATCATCACCATCATCACCATTATCACCATCGTCATCAGCACCATCTTCATCATCATCATCATCACCATCATCATCATCATCATTATCATCATCCTTACCATCATCATCACCATCACCATCATCATCATCACCATTGTCATTATCACCATCTTCATCACTATTATCAGCAGCAGCAGTAACTTCATCATCATGTCATAATCATCATCACCACAGTCATCTTCATCATTGCCATCACCACCTTCATGCTCATCATCAGTGTACTCACCCCAGGCCCTTAAAGTCTGTTGTTCCTCTGGGACCTCCCTCCCCTCAGCCACCCATCCCTTCCCCCGCTGACCCACTGGCCACAGGGAGTTCCTCCTTCTTCCCAGTGTCCCCAGTGCCAACAGCTGGTGTGGAAACCTTTTATGAATTAAAGGTGGTCAGATGGGTAAAGCTCAGAACAGCCCATCAGAAGGAGCGCCGTGCAGGTGTTAGAGGCCAAGTTCTCCGGGCCTTGTCCACCCAAGGCCCCAGCCACACCTGCTCCCCCAACCCAAGTGCCAGCCAGATGGGATTACTAGGATTCATTCTACTCCATGCCTCCCCCTCTGGGTGCCTGCTGTTACCTCTATCTTCAGTATTGCTCCCTCTTCCCCTGGGAAAGCCCTTCCCCTCTGTCTTGCTCCCCCTTTCCGTTCACACCCTGACTGGCTTATCCCTGCCCCCTCTCTCAGATCTTACTGGTGCTTCAGTGCCTGGTGTGACTTCTGAGTCCTCTGCAGGACGTGAGCTCCAGGAACATGGAGTCTGGACTTGGCTCTGTGCTCTGGGTCTGGCTCTTAGTGGGTCCTTTTCAATGCTGGCTGAGAAAGAATTAGGAGTGAATTTTTAAAAGCTGAATCAGAGTGACGGGGCCTGACAAAAATCTTCACAATACACTAAGTGAAATGTCAAAATGGCAGAAAAACGCTTAATTGGCTCTCAAGTGTTCACCTGCCCAAGTCGTACTTCTGCACGTGTGTATACATGAGCAGATGGATTGAAAACAGGCATGGGCTTGGGCAGGGAGACCCATCTCAGCGGTGGCTGAAGAAGACTCTGCCACCTAGTTTGAATGATGACAGCTAGAATGAGTTCAAGTGTTGTGCTTAAAAACCACATAAAATAATTCTCTGTAAGGGTTGGTGTGCAACGCTGCCTTCACTCTGCCCTGGACTCCAGCTGGATGTGCCAAGGTTTTTTTTCCACCACAGGGCCTTTGCACACACGGTTTCTTTTGCGGGAATGCCTTTTCCCAGTTTCAAGGTAGCTGCCTCCTCTGTGTCTTTAAGGTTTCTATGTAAAGAATGTCTCAGAGGCACCTAGTTCAGCCCTTAGCATCTTGTGCTCTTTCATCCATGCTAAGCACCCACTGCAAAGCATATTGTCAGTCTTCTTTGTTCACTTGTTTGTGTTCTGTCTCCTGTTACTACCTGTGTTTCTGAGGTCAGGAACTAGGACAGCGCTCTGTCTTCCTGCACCCCAGTGCCCGACAGAGCCCAGGACATATAAGTGCTCCTATGATGATTGCTGGTTGACTTTGGGTTTTGATCCAGTATTCTTGAGCTTTTTGGTCTCTTTTTCTTTTCTTTTCTTTTTTGAAACTAGGTCTAGCTATGTTGCCCGGGGTAGTCCCAACCCCATGAACTCAAGCAATCCCCAGCCTCAGCCTCCCAGGTAGCTGGGATTACAGGCGACTGCCACCATGCCTGGCTGCTTTTTCAAGACCAGGTTTCGCTATGTTGCCTGGGGTAGTCTCGAACCCGCAAACTCAAGCGATCCCTGGCCTCTTGCTTCCCAGCGCTTGGACTACGGGCACACATCACCACGCCTGGCTTGGTGTCTTTTTCTTTAGCTTTCCTAATTCAAATCTCAAACATCAAACACATCCGTGGACTTCAAGTTCTCTGGCTCTTACTAGCAGAGGCTCCTTTAAAGAACTGGACTGTGCAAATAAGCTTTTCAGGCAACAACAGAAAAGAAACGCAAAGCTAATCCTGTGAAACCCAGAAGCTGCTCAGGTGAGATGGTTCAGGGTTTGTTCTAATGAGCGTGTGGCTGGTGGCAGCTGCAGATTTAACTGTGTTTTCATGACTGAGGTGTCCTTTGTTTTCGTGAAGCGTCAACAATTGTGTGTATTTAGTGTCATACTTCCACCTGATTCACAATTCAAAGGGCCAGATTCACCTCTCTCACCCCCTCCTTAGCAGTAACCAACATAACAGCTTCCAGAGATCTTTTCCCCAACTATGTGCAAGCAAGCACATGTATATGCTTTTTCCTCTTTCTGTACAAATTGTGGTAGACCTTGCGTCCACTTCTGACCTTCTAGTATCATTATAATCTATAATCTATAAGTTGTTTTTTTGTTTTTGTTTTTTTAAAGACTAGATCTCGCTATTTTTCCCGGGGATCCACAGACTCACATTGCCCAGGGTACCATGAACTCAAGCAATCCCCCAGTCTCAGCTTCTCAGGTAGCTGGGATTACAGGCACACGCCACCATGCCCCGGATATTTTTTTTGAGACTAGGTCTCTCTATGTGGGCCTGGGCGGGTCTCGAATCTGCAGACTCAAGCGATTCCTAGTCTCAGCCACGCTCTGTAGGCTGTGCTTAAAGGCATGTGCCACCATACCTGGCTTATAATTTATTTACCCAACCGGGTCTCCTGGCATCTTTCCCATCATAAATCACTACAGAGCATCCAAGTTGCTAATAATATCTGGGAAGGAGGGATGCCTTCTTTGGGGGAGTGGTCCTGTGTGTTTACACGCACAAGCGCCTGCCTGGTGAGGCAAGGTATAGTGGTGCAGGTCAGACAGAGGTCAGAGGGGGGGTTTAAACTGAATCTGTGCTGCTGGCCATGGGGCAAGTTCCTTTGTAACTAAAGGGGCGGAGCTAGGAAAGGTGGGGGCCAAGAAGGAGAAATTGCCCTTATGATACACACCCTGAAGGCAAGCAAGGAAAAAAGCACTATGGGCGGAGTCAGGCAGGTCGGCACCCTGGGATTTGGCCACCCCAGGGAAGAGGAAAACTGATGAGAAATGTAGGTACGGCCTTTGGGCTGAAAGCTGGGATTTGGACCTCTGAGAAAGAGAGGAAAACTTGCTGGGGAGCTTGAAATCTATGTATGCTGAAGAAACTTGGGATCTTCTGGACCACTGAGGACGAGAAGAAACTTGGAATCCATGTGTCTCCCGAAGAAGGAGGAGTTGAACTTGCTGGAAAATGGACTTTGTGTGAAATGGCCACTTCAGGTCTACAGTGGCGAGAAGATGCCATCTTGGAAGCATTTAAGGACTTAGAGACTGGACAGTAACTGGGGTAAGATAACTGGACATATTGGTTCTCTCCTTGTTTATAAATAAACCTGGTTGTTGTTGTTATTGTTGTTTTTCCCCAGCCCCTGGTTATTGCTGTTTTGAGTAGTCTTACCATTGTGCGCACGAGTAGAATCCAGAGTGACAAGTTTCAATACTGGCTCCTCTCCCTGCTAAATCTGGTGGTTGTGGGCACCTGGTTTCACTAACACCAGAAGACCACCAGTGCACACCAGGAAGGGGTCACCCCCTCCTGCCTCGGGAGTCCTTGCCAGGATTAAATAACGGGAAGTGAGTCAGGCCTTAGCACTTACCCTCAAGCCCTCAGGATGTGACTGCAGTGTACACCTGATAAATGACAAGCATGAAAAGTAACCCCGAGGTGAGAACTGCTTGGTGTGGGAGGTGAGTGTCCTTCGAAGCTGGACTCTTGGCTAGAAGAAGTGGCCACCATGATCATTTGGGCACATTTGGGGGTGAAGGCAGGCCCTTGGGAGGGATTTGCCCCTTCTTCCCCACACACAGCCCATCACCTGGTCACCAGATGAGCCCAGAGGTCATCCCTGGGCAGCATGGAAACCCATGGAGGACAGCTCTTCTCTGTGGTTTTCTGTTCTTAGTTCCTGGACACTTAGGCTGAAAGTTTTGGGGACCCTGTTGAATTTCCCTTGCTCTGCTCAGGCAGCTTCTGCTTATGGGGGAGCTGTCATTCACAGGTGGTGATTATCAAGAGGATGTGTTTCTCTTCATCTTCCTTTTCCCCTCGAGTCCTCATCTGCCTGTCCTGTTTGTCTTAGGAGTTTTTCCTGAGCGCATCTGTCCAGACAGGAAACGGGAATTGTTGTATTTCTGTTTCTGATGGGGTTTCTCTCCATGCTCCTGGTCTATCTTCCAGTCTGCCTTCCCTGCATGTGACTGTTTTTGAGATGAATGTCACAACGTTTGTGTGTTTTGTTTTATTTATTTATTTTTTTTTTTTTTGAGACTAGGTTTTGCAATGTTGCCCGGGGTAGTCCCAATTCCCAAACGTAAGCAGCCTCAGCCTCCCAGGCAGCTGGGATTACAGGCGCCTGCCACTGCACCCATCTGCTTTTTTGAGACCAGCTATGTTGTCTGGGGTAGTCTTGAACCCACAAACTCAAGCAATCCCAAGCCTCCTGCTTCCCACCGCTTGGATTAGAGGCGTGCACCACCACACAGACAAAGTTGTTTTTTTTAATCCCATATAATTTGCTTATCATTGGAGCAGCCTTCTTACTGTCATTAAAAATGACTTAAATGTCCATCTAATAACTGGGAAGTGTGTACAGCCTGGGACGCCTTCCTTGTTGGGTGCTTGCATGTTTCCTTTTGATTTGCTGTCACCTTGGAGAGAGCTTTGCCTCCATCATGAGTTTTCCCCTGAAGACACAGATCCCAGGGCTAGAACCTCTTGGTCAAACCATACAGACCTCTAAGGATCCCAATTCCTGCCCGCATCACCTCCAATCAGCTTCATCTCAGTAGGTGACTGAGCAAGTCCTGTCTTGACAGTGTTGGGGACTCTGGGACTCCCATCTTGCCTTTGTGAGGTCCCTGGATCCAAGACCACTGGGACCTAATACAAATGACTTTTTGAGGCATTGAAAACCCTGCCAAGGCTGGACGTGCCCACAGTTAAAGCGGCTTGGTGGAGGGCAGAGAGCTTAGGTGCAGCCATTCCCCCACCCCCTCTGCCATCCCTACCCCTGTCACTCTGTAGCTGTGTGTTCTGGTGAAAGACAATAGCCATGGTGAGTATCAAGTATCTCTAAAGTAGGACTAAGCCTCCACTCATCTGAGTGCTGGCACATGATCTCCTAAGGCCAGTACAGTTCTGAGAGGACTGATCCTCCCTTCCTTTTCTCACTCAGCAAATACTGAATGAGTGCTGGACAGTCACAGACTCAGTCTCTGGGTGTCTGTGGGTCCATCTATTCTTGCCATTCCAACCGAGGCATGCGTTCAGGTCAACAGTTGGGTTAAGCTCTTGCCTCGTTCACTGGCTATGGGACTTCGTAAGTCACTGAATTTCGCTGAGTTTCCATTTTCTTATCTGTAGATTGGGAACAATAATCGTAGCCTTGGAGGTGTTTGGGAGGCTAAGCGATACCACAGATGCAGGATGCTGAGTCAGCTCCCAGGGAATGTGAGCAGTGACTTGTAAGACATAGGTCAGGTCACTGGCCCCACTGGCAGGTTGCCCAAATGTCTTTATGCTTAAGTTGTGGCTGTGGAGTGAGGAAAATGGGATCCCAGGGGTCTGCAGGAAGGCTCTCCAAGGCTTGTCTGTGGCACTTGTTTGCCCTCCCAGGGACAAGGAGGTTCCAGGATCTATCTACGACTTAGAATCCAAATCCAGGATTCCCAAAATCCAGGTGAGTCAGGGCTCAGGAGGCTTTCCATAGGGAACAGACAGATTAAATATTGCAACGAGGCTGTGCCTGGGTGTTAGAAAGCATTAGAATAATTTCATAATCAAGGGTGACGGTTTTATAATGTCGGGATGTTAAAAAGACTCAAGTTAGAGTGTGTGGATGTTAGAAGAATGGATAGAATATTGTACTAGAAGAACGTTGGCTTTGGAAGCACCGTTCAGGGAGATCTGGTCTTTCGCGGTTACAGAAAACATCCTGGGGATTTGGGATAGTGGTTTTAGATAGAATTTCAGAACTGCATTGGCACCATGTCTGTATTATTTCATGCATCTGGGAACAGACTGCAAATCTGAATGTGTTTTTAAGAAAAAAAAAGTGACCATTTAGATGAATGCTGGTGTGCGGTGGGCCGTGTGGAGGGGTCTGCTCTCCGCCCCCAGGGTCCTAGGCAGGGACACCCACAGTTCCTTTCCCCCTTCCTTGGGAGGTCTGCACAAATGTGCACAGACCGGTGATTTCAGCTCAGCTTCTTCAGTCCCTGAGTGAAGATGCAGATGCCAGAGATACCTAGTGATCTGGACAGGGTGTGGGGTGCTACAGAGGGCTGTGCAGGACAGGAATGGAATTTGGGCTCCTGGCAATGTATCCCCAGCTTGTTGTCTACCACCGCTGCCTTAGCTGTTCCCCAGGTCTGACCAGAGTACATAGAGGAACTGGGGACCCTCTCTTCTGGACTTGGCATCAGTGTATTTTGCCTTAAAAAGGAAATTAACTGTGAACACATCCTTCTCAACCCACTCAAATACCAACAGCCATTGACTTACCCTTGGTTCTAGGTCATATTTCATTTAATTAACGCTTTTTACTAAGAAAATATTTGCAAAAAGACAGACATCTGCTCTACCAATAATCAATGTGGCAGGTTTTGTTTTTTTTTTTTGAGACTAGGTCCCACTATGTTGCCCCAGATAGTCCCAACCCTGCGGACTCAAGCAATCCCCAGCCTCAGCCTCCCAGGTAGCTGGATTACAGGTGCCTACCATGGCTCCTGGCAGCTTTTTCGAGAACCAGGTCTTCCCTGGAGTAGTCTCAAACCCATGAACTCAAGGGATCCCTGTCCTCTTGCCTCCCAGCACTTGGATTATAGGTGCACGCCACCATGCCTGGTTCAATGTAGCAGTTTTTAAGAGCCAGAAAGCCTATGTTCAAATCCCAGCTCTGTTATTTCTTTGCTGGATGATTTTGGGCAAAGGAGAACCATTTTACGACTCAGCGTTTCCACTTGTTAAATGGGGCTGTGAGTAACCTCATCATAGAGTCGAGGGGTTTAAATGAGACCAAGTCCTCTAGCACAACATCTGTACCAGCGTGGGTGTTTAATGGGCACTATTATGCTTATAACACCACTTAGAAAGATCTTATAATAGTAACCCCTCCTTCCTGCTTCCTCTCAGCTTCTGCCCGCTCCCAGGATTTTCCTGGTGCCTATTTCAGGCATAAAATCGTGATACCAACAGCATCTACCAGAGAGACACTTTGAGACTTAGGATTTTCTTGCTGAAGGAAGCACCTTTGGGAAGTTCAAGGTGCTCGAGCCCCTTAGCAAGCCGGGAGCCACAACAAGAGAGGGCAAAGTTTACACAGCTGAACACCGGACACCTGCACTCAAAGTCAATGCTCACGAAACCTCTGTGCAGAAGCATCATTGCCTCCACCTTAGAGGTGAGAAAGCTGAGACCCGGACCTCAGTTAAATTGGCCAAGATCAGAGCGTAAGACGGAGCTGGTGATTCGATTCTAAAATGGAATGTTTGATCCCAAGACACCTTCTCTTTCACTAGGACAACCTGTCCGCTTTCTGAGCTGGAATATGATCCAACCTTCATCTGGCTGTTGGGTCAGCAGCGCACAGGAGGGTGGAGGACAGGGTAGGATGGGGTCAGGGGAAGAGGATGCGGTCCAAGTTCAAAGTCCCATGAAGTCCTTTCCAAGCAAACAGCTGGAAGCTGAGGCAATGGGTCTGCAATCGCTGTGATGGTTCCCTTCGCTGGTCTGAATACCCGGTTCCTTCCTCTGTAACATGTTGAGTGAGTCCCTTGGGAACGAGGTCCTTTCTCCAGGGCAAGATGGGACAAGTGGAAGCAAATGAACATGCTTGGAAAATAAAAGCCCAGGCTCTGCATCTCCCTCATCCCTCCCCAGATCTCTCAGAGGCCCCGAAGTGGGCCAGGCTCAACTAACCCAGGGTGGGGGAGGAAGGACCAGATTCCCCTCAGGGCAGGTAGACAGAGCAATTGTGAGACCGAGTCACAGACTGGAGTCTACTGGGCACTTGGGAGAGGAGGAGGCCATGCTGGATGACTGGTCAGGACCCAGTGAGAGGTGGCTGTGACTTGGAGGCGGGACTCATGGCCCAAAGCTTGGGCCAGCGGGCTGGGCTGTTCAAGATGGAGGGTTTACAGTCAGAGGGAGGGGGACGGATGATCGGATGGTCGCAGGGATGACCTTCATCAAAGTCACCGGCTGGCGCTGTGAATAGCAAACTCCACCCAGGGAACTGAGGCCCACTGGCCACCTCCCCTGTCCACTCCTGCTGAACCCCAAAGTTCTTTATCTTGCCCAAGGGGCTGGAGCCAGCCGCAGGCAGCCACTGTTCATCCTTTCGTCTCCAGCCATCGAGAGACAACAGAATGGAAAAATAATTAAAAAATAAGAGTGGAGGATGGGAGTGGGGTGGGGTGCGCTGGTAGGAGGAAAAGCTGGGGGCTGGGGAAGCGCTTTCCAGAGAAGGGAGAGACGGAGGGTTGGAGAGGCTGGCGTTGAGATAACCAACAGATGCGATTCTTCAGATAAGCGTGGCAATTTAGATAAATCTCAGGCTTTGGAGCTGGTCGCCTGCGTCCCCTCTCCTCCGTCTGCCTTTTTTCAATTTTATCTCTGAGCCAAGGGTGGGGGGGGCAGGGGACCCTGAGGGGTGCGGAGATGGGAGGAGGGGATGGTGGCAAGGGGGGGGGGGCGGACTTCATCTTCGGGGACTTTGGCTTTTCTTTTTAATGTGTTTTTCCCAGAAGGTGGGAAATGCCAACACACACTCGGGGACCTAGAAGGCGGCCTATGTTTTTTAAAAAGCGGCGGACAAAAATCAAAATATTTGAAAATGTATTTCATGGTAATTATGTCATATTTCATGGGCTGGTGCCACTACTGAAAGAGAGGCTGAATGCCTTAATTTGTATAGAAATTGTAATCATTTGTTCATTTCAAGGTGAAAATTGCATTTTTTAATTTAAATTGTATCCTGCATGATAGTCTATTATCTAGTAAAATTGTCTCCATGTCTGAATGCCTTATATGCAGCTGCAATGCTTGTTACAAATCCACTTATATTCATAAAAGCGGGTCGACATCTCAGGAAGTGGAAGCCATTGTGTGTGCACATGTGGATGGCGGGGATGCGGGCTCCTCTCGCTCAGCCCTCACTCCGTCTTCCCCCCACCCCCACTCTCAAGTCTGCTTTCCAGATCTGCTGAACAAATAATAATTAGAATAATTGAGGGAGCTTCAGGATGTGGAAGAAGATAACCTGAACTGCACTGGGGGACCAGACAGGCTCTGTGTATCCTGTGGTCTGTGCCCCTGGCCAGGTGGCAGCCTGGAGCCCTGCTCTGGGCCTCAGTTTCCCCCATTTGTAAGTCAGAGGCTTCACTTCCCCCCAGGGAAGGTACTGTGCACACCTGACAGTGGTGTGGTTAAGAGCCTAGTTTGCCACTGGTTAGGTGTGTGATCTGACCCAAATTCCTGAACCTCTCTGAGACTCAGTTTTCTCATCTTTAAAATGGGGCAACAGCAACATCTACTTCCTCCAGCTGTCAGCCAGTTACACTGGGGAGTCAAACCCATCTCAGCCTGATTGCGACCTACCAACGAAGATGGTTTTGACATTCTGCAATCATGGAAAAACAATGAAAAGGAGAATCTACTGTGAACTGAAACTCAAACATGGACGTCTACAGTATTCTACCGAGACACAGATGCATGTGTTTGCTGTCTTCATGCCACGTTGGTGTCCGGCAGGGTGACAAGGTCCACCCACCCTGCAGTGTTTACTGCCCAGTCCTCTGGGAGAAGTTCACCGAGTCCTGGAATAACAGAAGTGCTTGCCAGGGGTGGCACGTCATCCCTTTTCGTGACTAGGGCAGACGTTTAAGGGCGTTCAGGTGTCGGGGAGAAATTCAGCCAGCCAGTGTTTGGCATTCATCACTACTACCCAACCTATCCCTGGTCCACCTGGTCAGAGAGAGAATTCTCCTTGGGGCAAAAGCCAGAATTGGGAGCCTGAATTTCCTGGATAAATATAGCCAGGGTTTTCTGGAAAGTTCTTTGATATTTTTTAACCCTGGGGTGTCAGGAGGGCTCTGGACCAGAAGCTACAAGTTCCTATCCAGCCACTGGCTCTGGGCCTCAGTTTCCCAGCTACAACATGGACCCCTCCAGCACGGCACAGCTGTGAGTGCCCATGCCACCTGGGAAGGGCTGGCAAGACCCTGGCACATGGCAGCTGTTCATGGGGCTTACTTCTTTCCTGCACCCATTTTTCAGTCCAATTCTTCCCTCCCTCCTCTCTCCCTCCATGCCCCCTCCCTCCCACTCTCTCCCCTCCTTTCCTCCCTCCCTCCCTCCTTCCCCACCTCCCTTGGCAAAGGAGAAGGAAAACCTACCCTTAAATTCAAGTTGAATGTCCTTTGGTTTGTGACTTCATCTCTGTGTCTTGTTTACACAACCAGAAATTGAATTCCTCATTTCCCTCCCCTTCACAGCCCTGTAGGGGAAAAAATCAGACTGTGTGTGTGTGTGTGTGTGTGTGTGTGTGTTCGTGTTCGTGTTTGTGTTCATGCCCATCAACTGGAAAGAGTCATACAGGTGTTATTTAAGGATTTTCCTTTCCTAGGAGTCAGGCCAGGAACCTGCCCCAACCACAGGTGACTTCAGCCCCAATGCTGCAGTGACAAACTGAATGTTGGGGTCCCCCTGAGTCCCATGTTGAAGTTCAACCCACCCTTCAGGGTGAGGTATCAAGAGGAATGAGGGTCAGGAGGGTGGGTCCCCCAGGATGGGATTAGCGCCCTCATATGCAGAGGCGGTATCCTCACCCCTCCGGGAGCATGAGGAAGGTGTGTGGACACATGGGAGAAGGTGCCGGCTGCAAGCTGGAGAGAGCCTTTCCCAGAGGCTGCCCGGCTGACCCTGACCTCAGATTTCCATCCTTCACAACTTAGCACCTCCAGTCTCCGTTGATTGGCTATGGGGCCTGAGCAGACTAAGACACCCTGGTTCTGACGTCCAGCATACTTCCCGACCTGAGACCACCAGCCTTCCAGGCCAGCCCGGGGATGTGGAGTGGGGAGAGCCAGGGTGGAGTTCTGGGGTCAGTTTCCTTGTTGGGTGTCAATACTGAGCATGTGACAGAATCAACAGGGGAACTGAAATCACAACGAGACAACATGAGCTCCGCTCCAGGGGTTCAGGTTGAATGGATCTGGGAGGGGCCTGGACATCTGTGTCTTCTCACCTCTCCCCACCCCCTGCGACCGACTGACCCCACAGCATCTTGCCTGGTGCAGGCCCAGCCCCCAGGCGCTGTCTCTGAGCATGACACCACCCCAGCCCTTCCCCTCATCAGCCTTGGAGGTGGCTGTGTGCCAAGGGGGGAGCTGTTCACCTGGCCTGCTGGTCCCTGCCCCGTACCCAGCCAGGAGGGCTCCCCGTGCCCCCCTGCTCCCCAGAGACTGCAAACATGGCAGTAATTCAACCAGAATGGATCCTGGGCTGGTGAGCTGGAACCAGGAGCCCCAAACTCCCATCCCTCCTCCCCTCCCGGGGGCATGGGCATTATCCGAGAGGTGCTGAGGACAGACAGGCAGACAGACACGCAGCAGGGGGGGGTCTGTAGATGATGGCTTCCTTGGCTTCCAAGCATGTTCCAGCACTAGTGAGGACACTGGCCACTTACTGTGGCCATGGCTGGTCGAGGGCCTCGTGGGCACGGGCTCCACCTCATCAACTGCCCACTCCTCCTGGCTTCACACAGTCCTCTCTGCCTCTCCCCCTGCCCCTGCTGCTCCCCAGCTCCCTTTGACATTTGAATTCTGCCTGGACCTGGGTCTCCTCCTACCTTACCCTTCCTTCCCCTCCCCTCCCTTCCCCTCCCCTCCCCACCCCTGCCCTCCTTTTCCTCCCCTGCCTTCCCCTCCCTTCCCACCCTCCCTTCCCCTGCCCTCCCTTCCAGTTACACGATAGTGAGGAGGTGTCCCCTCCATGTGGGGGTGTCCTCGGGGGCTCTTGGGTCTATTGAAGCTCTGCCCCCCCCTTCCTGTCTCAGTGACCTGCCCCCAAGTCTACACAGGTGCAGGCACAGCCCACCGTCCTCCATCCCCACCTCCCGCCCCCGCCATGTGCTGACCCATGAGCAGGACCTGCTGGGCCTCCCAGATGGACCCTGGACCTGTCCACACCCCTCCACCTCCATAGTGGCTCCTGATCACTGCCCTGGTGCCCTGCTCCTGGTGGCTGCCCTGTCGCTGGCCTGCTGGAGGCGGCCACGGGTGCCCAACATTAACTCTCACAGTCCCGCCCTGGAAGAAGCATCATGGCCTCCGCCTGATGGCTACCCCCGGCCTCCCAGTCACCTGGGCGTCCCTCGGGCTGTTCCCCATACAACATCCAGTCAGCGTCACCCAGGACACGTCACCCAGGACACATCACCCAGGCCTTCCGGGACGTCCCTTCACTCTGCAGGTAAAATCCAAGCTCTTCCGCTGGGGCCGTGAAGGCCCCGTTTCTGGCCTCTGCCCATTTGCCCGTCCAACCCCCACCCCATGACCGCAGGGCTGGACCTGCCACGGACCCAAGCTCCTGGGCCTTCAGGCCAGCCTGTCCCTCCGGGTCTCCGCTCCTGGTATTTGCTGCATAAACTCAGTGACATCGGAGAAGGTCATGCACACAGGCCCCTGTGCCCTTCCGCTGGGGCTGTGCCCGTCCCCACCTGCCCCCGCTCGCCCTCGCCCGCCCGCAGGGCCTGGTTGGGACCGGAGTCCGTGCCAGCGCCTGCCGGGGTGCCTGCCTCGCCCCACATCTGGGGGCCATTGCCCTGCAGACTCTGCAGACCCCCGGCCAGGCCAAGCCTGGACCAGCTGCACAGGCGTGGAGGGGACACTTGAGAAGCCACGTGGACCCGAGTGAAAACAGGCTCTTGGTCCCGCCCAGCTGTCTGTTGAAAGCAGCATATCAACCGCCGCCCTGGCAGAGAAGGAAGCCTTCTGCCTCTTTAGGGAGTCAGACACTACCGCTACCGGGGGTAGCGAGGCTGGGCCTCCCAGTCCGTGGGAAGGAGCTCACGCCCTCCCGACCCCTCCTGGTCCAGAGCGTCCCAACTCAAGCACAACCGGAAGTTCAAGGCCAGGTGACTGTCCTGCGCAGGGTGGAACATCAGCACCCCAACTCCTTCCGCAGGGGCCTGAGGCAGCCCGCATGCCCAGAATGATGACTGGAAGGGTCTCTTGGCACCAACTGCTCCCACGTGGCCCCCATCTGAGAGCCACTGCTGTCATCGTAGCAGCGGCTGCGGCCACAGAATAACAGGTGTCACCTGATGTTTCTCAGCCTCGCGGGGCTCTCATGATTAGTGACACGTACCAACCACCTGCTTGTGACCCCAATTGTAGTGCAAGCACCCGCATCTGGTGGGTTCCCTACTGGTTCTAGCAGATGGGCAATGAGAGTCCCCAAGGCCGGGTGGGGGGTGGGGGAGTGGGGGGGTGGGGGGTTACAGGCAAGAGTAGGCAGGGCAAGGGTTCTGGGAGGCAGACGAGCCCCCCCCCCAGGCCCCCAGGAATCTTTACACTCCTCCTCTGGCCGCTCTCTCTTGTGTTCTCTTTCTCCCCCTCGCTCTCCCCCCTCCTTGCTCTCCCTTCCTATGCTCTCCTTCCAGGGTGATGCCCAACCCTCCCCTAACCCAGGTGCGCCCACTCACGCATGCGCACACCCGCTGGGCCAAGTGTACAATCAGCGGGTGGGCACAATACCACAGGTGCGGGCCATAGGGGCTAGTGGGAAGGGTAACAAGCCTGAAAGCTCGTTTACCCGACACCTGGGATTAAACAGCTCGTGTGGACTCTCCCACCTGCTCTTCATAGCCGCCCTCTGACGTAGGTCATCTTTATTGCTTCATTTTGCAGGTAACATTTTCAGGAAACTGAGGCACAGAGAAGTGAGTGACTCCCTGGCTGGCCCCGCCTGCCTCAGCTGGTTTGTGTTCTCATTGCGCTGCCCCCCCCTTAGCAATTCACTTGGCGTGGAGCTGAGATTCTACAAGAGGAAACGGCTTGATGCCGCTTCCCTGCGCTCACCCGGCATCTGAAGGCCCGAGTGATGGTCTTTGAGCAGAGGAACCTGAGGATGGTCTGGGGGTCCCCAACCTCTGAAGGGAGTGCGTGTTGGAAGTGAGGGTGGCCCTGAGGACTGCACCCCTAGGAGTATGCTGCCTCTGCCTCCTGCCAGGAGAGCATGGTACCCCGGAGAGGTGAGTGCAGACAATATCACAGACGAGGAAGGAGGCGGTGAGGTCAGCCTTCGATGGCGCTGCGTCATCTAGCCGTGCCTGGCGATGTCACAGTTCACTCGTGGGTGTTTAGGCCAAGTGTGCGAGGGGTGCCAGGTGTGACTTAGCACCACCTGTGGGGGGCTGGGGGCAGGGCGCTGGGCGTGCAGCACTCATGCTAGAAAGGGGAATGGGGTGGGATATTACTAGCCACTTGGAGGTGACTGGCCCCAAGGAGGAAATTCAGTGTCATCTGAGAAACCTCAGGAGAACAACTACAGCATGAGG
Organism: Uropsilus gracilis; assembly: GCA_004024945.1. Lineage (NCBI taxonomy): Eukaryota > Metazoa > Chordata > Mammalia > Eulipotyphla > Talpidae > Uropsilus > Uropsilus gracilis. The sequence continues at coordinate 34,200 of PVHY01015861.1, forward strand.
ACATTTGTGTCAGCTCACAGTGCACCAGAGTGATTTTTCAAGGCCTTTTCAAGGCTGTACCTTCAACATGGAAGATGCCAAAAGATGAAGAAAGTGATTAAATAAAAAAGTGATCGTCAGCAATTGATGAGCGATCACAGAGCCAGGGCAGGCAATCACTGGCAGAGCTTTTTGGCCCGTTGGCCTCCTCCCGGCTGGGGTACCACTCAGGCTGCCTCTTTTTCCAACGCTTGCCTCAAGCAGGCATCCCAGCAGGCATCGGTGTCAACCAAATTCCGTTGCTTTCTACACCTTTTGTCTCTCCTCCATGTTTTCCTGCTGCCTTCAGAATGCACAAACCCAGATACACACTGTGCACAGTAACATCCCACCCCACCCCCCTCTCCAGCCTAAGGGCTGCACACCTGCTGCCTGCTCCCCCCTCCCCCTTGGATGCTGGTCACCCCTGGCACCCTTCGCACACTTGGCCTAAATGCCCAGGTAGTCAGGGTCTAAATCCTGACCTCAGCATAGAATCACTGGGGCACTAGATGTTCACATCCTCCTCCACCGTGAGCTGATGCAACTGCTGGGGTGGGGTCTGGCACTGATGAGCTTGGAGGGCCCTAGGTGGGTACTCTTTGCCTGATTCTCAGTCAGAATCCCTCTCACGTGTCACCAAAGTCCACCTCTCCTCAGATGAGCCACTTGTGAGCTGCCTTGTACAGACCTGGAATATGCTAGCTTCTCAGGGAAAGGTTTGTTTGAGATGAACTTGTCTGTAAATTGTTCAAAAGGATGGTTCTCTTCCTCTATTCCCCTCCCTCTCCCTCTCTCTCTTCT